>CM066034.1:354130676-354209225 GCA_033557465.1 Ichthyophis bannanicus | reverse complement strand
AAGTGTGCCTCCCACAGAATATTGACATTGCTAGGCCACATGATTTGTAAAACATCACAGCTACTGAGTATGACAACGTTCCTGTGTATGTCCACACCTCAAAAATACCCTACGTCTGGCCAAAAATCATAGGCCGCCACGTCTTTTGCAGGTCAAATCTCCAAAAAAAACAAATGAGAGGTCATCATCAGGAGAATAATGCCGACGAATGATCGCCATCAGGCACTGCATTGCATGTGCAGTGCGCAAAGGTAATGCTAACGCCCTTAGCCCGGCCCCACCCCTGCCTAATAGGCCAGAGAAGACAAAAGCATTTGCACACAGCTATGTCAAAAATGTACATCCCAATAGCTATAAGCGCAAGCAACATGCATCATATGTGTCAACCACCCCGCCCCTGTCGCAGCAAACAAGCACGCTGACAGACCCATTAATGATTGAGTGTGTGGCCCTCACAGCGGCACGAATGACACGCATTAGCGAGCATAGGATTGTAAATAACACACGGTCTGACATGACGGCTAACACAGATACAATCTAAACCCATGGCACTACATACAGGTGTGGACGTGGAAATGCCCCCCCCCCCATCCCTGTGTGCAGAAGAGTATACAGACCACAAGCTGCATATACACAACCCGACACATACACATCTGAAACAGATTGCATATGTTCCGTAACAACACGCAGCATTCTCCACCATCACATATGGGCTGTGGAAACGGATAGTGACAGGGCTATATCATGTCCCTTCCCCTGTTAAACAACGTCTACAGTCCTGTAATTAGTGCTTAAAGAGCTCACAATACATACATTGTCGGTTTAGCATGAATGCGGAGTTGTCATGTTGCATATAGCAACAGTTGGTGCAATATCTGCACAACACATGGGTAATGACTTACGTAAACACATACGATCTATGGACTAATCTTCTTCGAAGATATATATGGAGATACTCACCAGCCAATATACAGTCACCGTAATGTCCATCCTCCAAATTCCCTATAAATAGTGTCCCTGAGCCGAGTGGCAGGATATAGTGAGGCTATGGGTGGACCCTGGAAACCTTGGCGACCACATTCAGAATATGCAGTATATGGCATCACATACAACCCGGGGGGGTAACATTCAGGGAATGCCGCTATTGTTTGCCGGTTGCTGGAACACCACCTCCTGCATCTCTCGGGCGCGGAACCCAGGGTCAACATGTTGTGCAATCAATAGCTCCCATCACGTGTGCGAAAGATATCCCGGGCTAACGCCTCAAAGGTCCTGGTCCAGGGTCTCCCAATGTTGCCTACTGTGGGGAAGGGCTATGTACGTCCCCACACGCGGACTGACCATAGGCACCGCCAGATACTTGGGTGGAGACAGCGTGAGAAGGTGGGGCGGCTCATGCCACCCACTGCGGCCACAGATGACTGGAAACAGCCAGAGGCAAAGAAATGTAAGGCAGCAAGGAGCTTGACTACACCTGGTATGGCATGGGACCGGCTAGTCAGGGGCATCAAGGTCAGGTCTCAGATCCTCATACAGCCCCCTAATAGGCCCTTGTGCTCAGTTGGTACAGGGAGATGACCTGGTCCTCATGCATGCCCTGGAGCTGGGGCCTGGGCCTATAGATCCGCAGCTGCCGAGCCTGCACACTCAGTACGCCGTCTGTGACGTTGCCACACAGCACATCTCTGGCCAGCCGCCGCAGCAGCAGGTCTGAGTTGCTGCGGGTCTACAACCCATGCCCTGTGCCACAGCCCCATGGAAATCATCTCCCTCCCCTGTCCAGCATAACGTAGCATCTGCCCACGTCTTTAGGCACATGCAACAACTATTATGTCCTCCATGTAAAGCCCCTCTGTGACTACACAAGCACACAAACACACAGACAAACACAGACACACAGACACACAGACACACACACTTGCCCAAACACTGCACAAATGGCAAACCACCACAAACATCAAAGACAACAGACAACTCCCACAATATGGCTCACTACAGTTGCTCCCAGATACTCCAACAAACACACGCCGCGCCTACCAAAACACCCTCAATGTTGCTGACTGAGCACCCTCTTTTTATACAGTGTACTGTTATTTTCCGTTTTTCGGTACCGCGCCGCGTGTGCGCAGTGCGCATGAGCAGGAGGTCAGCATCGCCGCCTGTCTGTGCGTGCCGCGCATGTGCAAGCGTTGTTCACGTGTGCGTGTGTATGACTGCCGACGCGCATGTGCCAATTGGGGCGCATGTGCGTTTGGGTGTGCGCGGAACCCCCATGTGAACCCCGTTAACGCATGGGCGTTGATGCGTTTCACCAAAGTCATGATGCAAACACAAACGGTCCTCATGCGCTAAGAGTGGAGCTTGCGTGTCGCGCAAGCACCTTAAAAGGCCAGCGCATGAGCCAGGCGCAATTCCAACACCAGGCCGGCGTCGCCACAAGCAGCGCCGTCGCCGACTTCCTGCTGCAAACAAACGCCCACGCGTTAAGAGTTGCGCCTGCGCATAACGCACACAACCATAGAGCGAGACGCATGAGCATGCACAATGAAACACAGGCGCGTCGCACAAGCATTGACGTCACACAGTGGCGCATGCGCAACGTATGCACCGTCCACAAACTACAAATGCACCCAAACGGAAGCAAAATGTTGAGGGTTGGTTGAGGAGTCAGAGCGAGTGTATACAGAGTTGATGTACGTGAGAGGTGGTGTAGTGAGAGGTGGGTCAGTGTCATTTGGGTAGCAGCATTTTCCCGTGTTGTTGATAAGTACCCATATCTGTAGTCTGTCATTGTGTGTGTTACCTTGTCTGTGTATTGTGTTAGTGACTGTTCTGTTCCTGTGCTGTGTGCCTTGTGGTGGGGTCGTGGTTGCGGTGTCGGTCCCGTGCCTGTTGTGGGAGGGGCGGAGGGGGTGAGGTCAAGTGGGGAGGCGAGTGGTGAGGTGAGTGGGGAGCAGAGAGGAGGGATGAGGCCGATGGAGAGACAGACCCGAAGCCAGCGGGGGAGGGGGAGTGACAGGGAGACACACAGGGGTACAGAGAGAGATAGGGAGCCAGGGACAGAGACAGAGAGGGATAGAGAGAGGGATTAGGGATAGGCAGGGAGGGACACAGACAGAGAGGGACAGAGAGAGGGGGAGAGGGAGGCTGAGGGTGGGGGAGGCTGAGCCTGGTGTATTTGCGGGTGAGGTGGTGCCACCAGTACCACTAGAGGCAGGGGCCTGCGGGTAGCTGAGGGACCTGTGGAGGTGGGGGCAGTGCCAGGGCCATCAGTACCTGCACAGCCTGCTCCCAGCAGGCACACAGGGAAGAGGAAGCGTGTCCCTGTGTCTGAGGCTCTCAGGAGGAGGGCAATAAAATTCACAGACGCTGAGAACCACAACCTCCTCTCCATGGTCCTTGAAAATTACGAGGTTCTGTTTGGCCGACAGAGCACAAGGACAGGCACAGCAGGGCGTAAGGCGGTCCAGCGAGGGGTCGCAGAGGCAGGGGCCCCCCCACGGGACATAGATAGCCTGAAGAAAAGATATTCCGACATCAAAAGAGGTGTACGGCAGCACCTCTGTGCCGAAACACAACATGCTAGGGGTACAGGAGGAGGGGGCCCCCTGCAGCCATGCTGACGCCACTGGAGCAACAGCTGGCCGAACGCCTCGGTCCGGTCTACACCTATGGTCTGCCTGCGCTGCGGATACTGCAGATCCACATGCAGGTAAGTATGTCATGCATATCCATCACATCGCATAACCTCCCTGAGATGATCAATGTGTATATAGCTGACATTTGCAGATGCACACACATACCTATCTCCCCATTCCAAGGATGTCGTTAGCCTTGTGTCTGAGGCTGTGTGCACACCCCATCATACCCTATGGTGTCCAACACATAGACACAGTGCGAACAATATGGCGGTAGACGTGAGGGTCAGAGTTGTTTTGCGCAATGTGTCTGGGGTTGTTTCCCTGAGGGTGGAATGATAAAGCGGTCCATGTAATCATATGTAGATGGTGATTACTGTCTGCCACCACATGGTGGCATGGAACAGTTTGTAATGGAATGTATATTTGCCAGGGTAGGGGCGAAGGGGAATGGTCACCACAAATGCAGTATACGGAAATATACATCCACACTGTATTTAACAATCCGTCATGTGTTCATGTTTTACAGAGTATGTAAACATGGGAAACACACTATAATGTACCTGTACTGTAACCCAGTTACCCCAGCCGCGTCATGTGTCCCTTGTCCGGATCACTGACGGCTGGTACACACACAGCAGATGTATGAGGATAGTGGAGGAACATCCAGGCATTGCCGTAACAATCCCTGTCAGTCTGACACGTTCATGCAAACCCTTTGTCATGCAACACAATCATTGACCATTGGGAAGCCAAGGGTATATCAACCACGAGGGTTCCCCATGATTGCACAAACCTTGGCCATGTCTGTCATCCGCATCTATGGGATCTCAGAGTTCATTACAGGGTAACTATGGCGTCAGTACAGCTGGACTGTTTGCAGGGCTCACCACACTTTGACAAGGGTATTGCTGGCAGATGTCAGATGTGGATGACACATGATGTTATCTGTGTCTAACATCTCTGTCATGCATTGTTTGGTACCCCTCTCACACCTGTGTGTGTATGCAAGTAGTGGATGACACTAGTTAATATTATGTGGCGTGTCCGTGAACCGTGTCTCACACGTACGACACTCAGATTCCCCCTGGATCATATCCCCTCCATATAGATATGTTGTTTAACGTACACAAGCGTACATGGTACATCTCACAGATGTGTGTGGATATATTCTGGGTATGTCCCAACCCACGTCAGCCTGCATGCACCCGCCCTCTCAATGTCTGCCTGTAATTAGGTGAAAGACAGTGGTCAGCCAACCGTGCTGCTACTAGAAACTGTCACTGGGATGAGGGACACCATGTACCATGTCGTGGGGAGGCCACCCATAATTTGTGCCCACTCTGTCCACCCCCCCATGGGTCAGCTGTTCCCCCCAGAGGGCCGGCTACCATTCCTGTGTCTCTCACTGCACACACACCTCACGTTTTCCGGAATGGTCTTGCCAGTCACAGGATCACCCTGCAAAACTGCTGGTGTGTTTGCAAAGACCGTGCCATTATGAATTCTGCTAGCCATTGCTTGCCCTAACCAGCCAAATGTTACAGCGAAATGTGCATGTCCCTGGCCTTCACATTGTTTCACATCCCCATCTTCTGTCTCCCCTGGCTCCCTGCCACCCACCCTCTGTAACTCTGTCTCTCTGTGTTTAGCAAGCTGCCCCTGCATTTGGGCAGTCAGCCCCCTGATGTGCTGTGGTCCATCGTGTCCCAGTCATCCCCTCTCCCAAGGTGATGCGTGTTAGCTGATTGGAAATGTGTTCCGTGTTGTAACTATATAAAAGGGTGCATGCACCTGCATGAACAGAACCTTACACCTGGACGACATCTGTCCACATGGACTTTGTGTGTGCAATCATGTCACAATTCTCCCCCCCCCCCATGTCACACCACAAAAACACCACAAGATGCAATACACAGAGGGACAAATATGTAGCTGTGTGATATACAGATGTCATGTACCCTACATAGGCTATGATTTGCTGCCAGCCCCATGGCCAATGACTATCCTGACGGGGCCCCCCCCCAACGTATCAGGGATAGTACATTTTTCACACACATCCCATACAACTTCTGAGCGGGTAGTGTTAACAGGACTAGGGATCGTGGGGATCATGTATCTGTGGCATGTGTAGAGGTAATGCACATACCCATTCACTTGCAATCTGGCTCAGTGCTATCACCCTCCCCTACGTCACACTCACACATGTACATGGCCAGTCAAATGTGGTGACATGTGACTGTTGGGGGGGACGGGGACAGCACAGAGTATGGGTGGTGGTGCACCATGGGTAGCCTAGTATCCACACCTGCCAGTACAGCAGGCAGACAGTACAGCAGTGCGGGCATAGATATTCCCTGACACATGTTATGGGAAATGTCCTGGCCAGGTGTGTCAATACACGTACTAACATGACCGAAGGGCAGATGTGTCACCCTTCCCCTGACCCTGTGGCTGCAGTAACACATGACCTGTGCTCTGATGATGACATATGTCCACCATGAGATATGTTGTGTACCCTCTCAGTTGCAGCTAGCCCTGTATTGGCGTGTTTATCCATGGCCCCCCACCTAGGGTACAGGGAGACATCCAACATGTGGTACACATCCCAGCAGTGTGTGACACTGTTCCAGACATGTCATGGAGTAGAAGCCCCTAAACAACTGCACCATCACTGCCCTATGTCATCTCATCTGTCACTGTGCATTTGTGTGTGACTGTTTCCTGTTTATCTGACATACTCTACGCACACTGCTACATGTGCCTGTCAATTGTCTCAGGATCCTCTGCAGTGGTATCGGCCTACATTGTAGGTTCGTGGAAAGTACATGTAGCACTGGGGAGACAGTATGTCCCATGTGAATATGCCGTGAGCAATGGCATGCACACCCAAACCTAGACTATCAAGGATGGAGTACCTGTTGGTGCTGTGTAGCCCTGTCAGCACATACATTACACACATGGGGTGTGGGATCGACTGCTGAATAGATGGCCATATGAGGATATAGTCAAACTTGGAGGCCACACAGGGCATGCACGGCTGACTCCCAGACCAGTTTTAATGACACAGGTACATGGTTTTGGGCGATAGGTATGTGGGTATGTGGGGGCTCTGTATGTACCACACATCAGGGTACTCTGAATATCACATATGGGTGGTCTGGATCACACACGTAGATGTTGCTGTACAGCTTACACATATGTATTTATCTGTGTGTGCACACAATACAGGTGACTATAGTACATTGCTGACACATGTGGAGCAGGAGGAGGAAGAGGAGGAGGAGGAGCTGGAGCAGGAGGAGGGGGAAGAGGAGGTGTGGCACGCACCTGGAACAGAGAGCCCTGATACGGTGGTTGATGTGGGGAGTAGTCGCCAGGGGGAGAGGCCTGGTCCCCGGGAGGGTCACATGGGACCTCCACGGAGCCCCACACCACCAATGTTGTCTGCAGCAGGATATGCGGCAGCAGCACCTAGGCGCTACGGAACTGGCGAGGATGTGCTACTACATGAGCTGCGTGCCCGTGGTGCTGCATCGCAACGCGACAATGAAGGTGGGTAATTAACATTCCTTCCATTAACCATCACTATGCTGTGTGTACATAGGCTCACAGATGTGCACCCTGGGGCAGGCCTGTCAAGGTTTAAGATGCCACACAAAGACACCTGTTGTTACAGAAGCTATATTTGTGACACACATCAGCGTGCACTATGTGCAACACAGTGCTGGCATGGGAATCAAAGTGTGAGCCACACATGCACAGCATCCTATATATCATGACACACAATTGTTGTGTCGGACCAGTACCAGCAAGCAATCACTGTGCCACAGGGTATACATCCCCTATGTATACTGTGCAGTGTGTTTGCCCACACACCTGTGCACAGCTAAGAGGGAGATGTGGAGGGGGCGTGGCCACCACACACAAAACACACACACCTCTAATCCATCTCAGGGGTGTGTATGTGGTGTATGTGACAGCATACCCTCTACAGCTGTGATATGCGTGTCCACATTACACATTACACATTTGAGTTACCTAATCTTTGTGCCTTTGTTGCCCAATGACACTGTTACACACAGCCTGACAGCCAAGAGAGTGTTTACAGCTACAGATGCAGATGTAACAGTACTGATGTGTCAGGTGCCTCTGTTTGTGAGGGAACACCAAATGGTGAACATATAACAGGACAGTGTAGGCCCCCTGACTGTAGCACACCCATGTGCCATTGCTACATTGTGACAACTGTCCCGTGCAGCAGCGCAAATCAGGGTTCACATACACAGGCGGGACATATGTGTGATATGCAACGTGATAATGGCCCCATCCCACATAGGCTTTATCAACAGGTGTCCACACAGCATCATAGACGACATTATCGTGTACAGTGCCTCATACACACAGAGAGCACTATATCCACACTGGACAGGATCAGATGTTCCTTTCCCCTGTTTTTGGGGGGCAACACGCCCCTGTGGTCACCTGAATGCCCACAACTAGGGTTGGCTGTGTGACATACAGCCAGAGTGGCGACGCTGTCCCGCACATGTATATTCCTAATGTACAGTCGTCTGAGGCGGATGGCCATTAGGGTCTATACGCCATATTACGTGTCCTTGCATCAGCATTGTGGATGAGGCCATCAGGTGATGTGGCTGGGGGGGACATAAAGTGAAGTCCAAACTGTATGGCATCACACAGGTAACCTGTGATGAGGCCAAGTTGCGTTTTGGGGTCAGCAGCTACACAGGCAGACCCGGTATAGGTTCCCCTGACCCCAAACAGACACAATATCCCAAATCCCAAACCTACATCCCCAAAAGGAAACGTTAAGCTGCGACAGCAACAGACTATTCAGCACCCTCCTGACATTGCAGATCCAGACAGTTCACGTGAAAAAAACAGTTCACACTCACGGTAACATGCCCATTCAAACATGTATGTACAGTTGCGCTCATCCGCTGGGGAATACCTTGTGATGCCATGTGGCATGGTAGTCAGGTCGATGAACAGCAGTCTCATACAGGTCCAGCATGTGAGCAATGGCTGTATGGACAGGTCAGGTTGTGCTCACCTTCCCCTGGCGTCCACAATAGCCTATAGACGGCAGACACACATTCCATATTTTGACCCACCACACCCACTACAGATGCTATACATTGGCCCTGGCAAAGGCACATTCCATGACATGACCAGGGGATACGTAAGTTTGTGTGCCAAATGCAACTGCTAGCTCACCCTCTGTGCTGTGCGACGCAGGGGCTGGTATACATCCAGGGACATCTGGCCTGTGGCTTGGTGTGAGCAGACTGCTCATTCGCCCACTAGGGATTCCGTCCTCCCTCTTGACATATCTCACAGACACATGCCCTCTTTCCCCTGAGGGATCATACATAGGTGACGTGTGTTGTAACGTGAGTCCTCACATCATTCCATTCCTAGGCCGTGGAAAATGTTTTGCCCCATGCCCGTGGTTTGGACGGTTGGTCTCCAAGTGACAGCTGTAGTACCTGGGATCCTCACACATTTCATTCCCCCCTCTGACCCTGATACTTGCATTGTAGGTTTGGGTTATCCACCTCTGGATACCAAGATGTCTGAGCCCTGCATTGCTGTATCCACTACTGGACTACGCAGCATCCCTGTGTCATAGTGCTCACCAGGCTCTTGCCTCCACAGCACATTGTCTCGTGGTTGGTGTATGCCCTGGGCTACCCTCACCTGTCGACTGCCACAGTTGAGATGCCTGCCATGTTGCCGCCCTCACAGTGTACACCTTCTGTCACCCTACCGTGTTTGTGGCGACTGGGTGTGCCTGTAGGCTAGCATTGGATGTGTTTGTTTGTGAGCTATGTTTCCTTTGGGATGTATGCTTAGGTGAGCCATCCCCCATGTACGGGTACACCCTTTGTCCTCTTTCCTACCCAGGGCTGTGTGTCAGCAGGAGCAATGCAATATGCAACACTGCTGTCTGCATTTGGATGGATGCTAATATTGCACCATGGAACAACACATGTCAATAGGGCCCGTGATGTGATGTGACCCGCTTCACACCTCACCCCTGCCTTGCCTGCTGCCAGGCACAATCAGGGATGGCCCACTCTCCTATATCCAGGGCTGAACACACTTATCTGAGGCCTGTCACTAGCATTTGCATGCCTAGCATACCCCTGTACATGTACGTCTGGAGTCTGGGACCCTGTGCAGCAGCATGACTACATCACCATGGCCCTTGAGGGCACACAACATGGGCCCCAAGGTGTACATGCACTGTTTTCTGCCCACTGGGGTCACCCCCGGGAGGGGTTGGTGTTGTGAGAGAACCTTAGCTGTCACCCACATGTGGGAGTGTTGGGTCAGCCCTGGGTATGTTCTGGGAACCGCTGTTCACACCCCATCGCACATTGTCATGAGCACTGCACTGGTCACATGGCCGGTGTGTGTGTGTCCATCTGCTCGACCCCAACGTTCCCTGCCTGTATGCATCCCATATCTCCTACTCATTGTGTATCCCCTGGTGTTGCAGTCAGTCGCACACCCTCCAGCCACCCACACAATGTACACTTATCTGCTGTCTGTCTCTAATAGTACTGGTACATCTGATGGACGTTGTCTAGTTCTTGCACACACAGTGTATCCGTGTGTCTGTGTCTCACAGCACGTTTTCAGACGGCTGCCTAGTGTGTGAACGTACACAATCTTGATGATGCAAATATTCATATGATACATGAAAGGTATTGTGGGTAATGTAGTTCATTAACCACAAACACAGCCGGAGACAATACCTTTGTTGTGAAACCAGTGGTAAAGCCAATAACCAACGTCTTGTATTGATGGGGTTTAATTCACCCAGCACAAGTATGCTTGGTAGCATATAAATGAGGTTACTTGCTTGCAGTATTTAAATTGATAACATAAAGTCACAAATCAACTCATGAAAACAACCTTCAACCTGTCAGGCAATTAGCTAATGTTTTCCTAGCAAAGAATAACCAAATGAAAGGTCACAAATAATGAATAAACCTTGCTGCTTAGGTTAACCTCTGCTTATGTCCCACACAGATCCTGCAGTGATTCTCTCCTTGCTCACACACACAATTAGGTGCAGCTTTCATTAATATCAATTCCCCAGCTGAAAACCTTGAGCTGGCTGGCTGATACTGTGTGAGGCCATATCCTGCTTTAGGAACTGTTCGTAGTGCAATAAAGAACAAGGTTAGGTTTCTTTGTGATGGCTGATGTGTTTCCTCACAGAGAGCTAGCAATCGCACTTGGATAGAGAACACTCCATGTAATCAATAGTTTCATCTGCTGTGATTTCCCCTTCATCAATAAGCATAGGGTGACTATCATAAATTAGCACAGATGAGTCTTTCAGTAGGGAACTATCAAGAGAATGCTCATTGCCCTGCTGCCATTCACTATTAGAGATAGGGTCGGGATCAGTGTTCATACCTGAACCGCCCTTGCTGCCATGGTTCCTCTCTGTATAGCCTGGCCAGTATGTACTCCAGTTCTTATGTCCAGCCTTCCAATCTTTATCCCTGGACACTGGATCTCCTCTCACATACCTTCTGGAATAGGTCTTAAGGTCCCTTCCACGTGCAGTCTTCTCTCTCACCAGTAGCCACAGGTGATTCCTATCTCTGCCACTCCATTCCTCTGGGTGACCCCAGTCCAATGGTCTCTGCTGGCACTTGGAATACCTCCCAGTATAGGTACTGCCTTGGACTCTCCTAGATCTCTCAATGGCCTTTCTGCTCTTCCTTCCAGAGGGTTTCCTTCCTTCTCTATCCGTTTGGCTTGGCTTCTGCTTCTACAGGTGATGTTGGAACCTGTAGCCCTTGCTGTAGCTGGGCTGGAGCTTGTAGCTGGGCTGTAGCTTGTAGCTGGACTGGAGCTTGTAGGTCTTGCTGTAGCTGCTATCTGTAGAATAAGCTCTATTGTTATTCTGTCTTGATGTGTGCTCCTCCCTATCACAGCGCAGCTGTGCTGAATCAGGCCCTGCCCTTTGAGATGAGTGCCTAGGGATTACCTCATAGCTCTCTTGATTGAACACATGTATTCTCACTTCAGCCCCCCTCATGGCTGCTGGACACCTGGTGCATTCTGGGACTGGTAGTCTTTTATGTGTGAGCTATGTGTTATTACCTCTACCAGAACTGACAGGATTCTTGTTCAGAGTCACATCACCCTTTCTATAACTCCTACCTGAGCCATGATAGGCTTCCTTAGCAAAACGTACATGGTGTATGTCCTGTGTGTGGCCATGGACGACACCTTTGTATAATGTTTCTATACATCAAAATATGTATCTCAGTAGTACAGTTTGTACCATGCAAAGGGTATTTGTGTGATATGTTTTGCCTAGTTCTGCTTGACAATTGTACCCGCCACAGGTAACTCAATGACCACCATCTCTTCCCCACACAGGCATTCGTCAGGAACTTGCAGCTATACGGCACAATGGAGAAAGCCTCATACAGGAGGTGGTGCTTCTGCGCCAACACATCCAAGATATGCCTTTTGGGAGGATGTGTGTGGCCATGGAGTGCATCCAAGCTGCCCTGGAAAGGATGGCACCACCGCCCCTGCCGCCCACACCGCCACCACCACCACCACCCACACCCCCGCCACAGGCACAAGATGACCGTGTGGGGCCAGCTGCAGGGGAACGTATTTTGCAGCGTGCCAGACGTGAGAGGCAGCGCCGTCGCCAATAGTGCAATACCTATTACTGTAACATTGCATACATATAAAGTCTCCGTCCAATGTTTCTCTCCTTTTTATAGCATAGTTTGTGTGCACATGCATGCCCTGACCATGACCTGAGGGGTTCAGATCTGGCCCGGTATTGCCGGGGTGTCCATACTGTCTTGTATTACTGCTGTTTGGGGCATATAGAGCATAGTAACCGACCTCCAGCAGTCAGTCCCTCCCACATGTGCAAATAGGTTAGCACATAGGTGTCACTGCCGTATGACATGAGCATAGCTTACATCCACCTGCACTGTCATGTAGGGCATCACACATCAGCATCACAAAGTGACTGCATGCTGCTCCTCACCCAGTGTTCCCCTGGTGTTGTATTTGAATCATGTCAACACAGCTACTAGTGCTGGGATATCAGATACACCAGTGTCACAGTTAGTGGGGACCTCAGCAGAGACACACACAGGGGTTGCTTTCCCATACAGGTGTATTGCACTTAGACGGACACAGAGATGACATTTTTCCGTGACATTATGCACTGGGGAGCAGCAATTGGGCTTTTCAACAGGGCAGACCACATGAGCTGTGGGGGTACTCCCATAGGCTTTTATGGTGGATGGGGGGGAACAGTCGCATGCTGTCTTGCACACTGCATCACAGACAGATATGGGTCAGTGCCCTCATGCCTATTCCAGGTGAATATCTGTCCCCAGTGCCAGGCATCTGTATCTCCCTGACCCATCTGGGCCTTGTGGGCTACAATGCTCACCCAAGGGTGCATCTCCTTTGTGAGAGCCCTGCCCTTCATAATATATGTGAAGGGGTAAGGGAGATTTCTGGCCACATTGGCTATATGTGTCTGACCACCTGCACTTTCCTGTCAAACACACTTTGCACAATATTACAATATGCACATTCTGTAGCCCAACTACGGTGCTAGCAGTTGCCAGCAACCTCATTCCGCCTGTCGTACCCAGAACCTACAGGTCACTCTCTGCAATTTTGAACATATCCATATGTCTAGATCAGGCAGACAAACAGCTGAGCCAGAGCCACCCAGCTCAACCAACACCATCTGACATTTTGCAGCAGAGGCCACAGTGTGTGGCCAGCTACTGACCCTGCAAGGTGTTCCAGCCAAACACATGGTAACTGCTTTCAGGCCGCTTGACGGTCCATACTGCATGCTACCAGGGACACTCTGTGCACCCATTACTGGGATGTTTGCACAACCCCATGCAGTTGACTCAGTGATTGGGCCCCCTATATACACACGACCCATAAAAATCACAGAGGAGAACTACTGTATGGCAATATGTTGTAACCTAGCCATGGCGTGGTCACTGATCATTCGTGGTGAGGGTTGCTTCCTCACCGTACATGCTATGGGCACCATGTTTGTGGAGGTGATAGCAAGGCACAACATGGTCCTAGGCATGCACATTTGCCCTGTGTAGCTGCATCCTGCTCCTGCCACCCTGTGTGTTCTATACCCAGAGTACTTTGCTCCTCATTATGCACATTTGCAGACCAATACTGGCAACGGTGCTATCATTGTGGGCTGTGGGAGGTGTTGGCAGCCAGCACACACTGGATCAACAGACACACACTCCCTACACCTAGGACAGCAGTGAGACGATGTACGGTTATTTAGGAGCAGAGACCAACGCAACAGTAATGGGCACACTGGGGGTATGGCAACGTTGGGGTACATTTGTTGTGATATGTTCCAGGCTGACAATCTCTGGAGGGCACCTGACCTGACACACATTGTACATACATCTGAGACGTTGGTATGTTACAGCTCGATGATCTGCTTGTGCTTCGCATAGACATTTCTAACAGTCACTGCTCATACCAGGCTTCTGATATGCGTGTGAGGTATCGCCATGTGTAGTGTGTGATTGGTAATGTCTGCACATGCTAGTTATTGGAGGGGCACACAGGGCCCGACATCCTGCCACTGCATTGGTCATCAGATATTAGGGCCTGCAGGTGCAGCTGTTTCTGGCCCTGTTGCCCACTGCTGTAGGCCATATTTTCAGAAAAACCAGGCAATATGGCACACACACTGGTCAGGTTTTCATGATGTCCGTGATGAATATGCCTCTCAGACAGATGCATACCATGGTGGTGTTCAATTAACTTGCAGCACACGCATCTTTATTGGATACATCAGCGAACATGGGTGTTCTTTGTGTCTGCATGGCTGCATTTGGGGGACTGTACTGTGGGCGAGGCATATGTTTATGTGGTGTGTGCTGTTTATTGTAAAATAAGTTGTCTTTTCCAACGCTTCTGTCATCAGCAGGGGAATTGCAGTCTTTAATAGCAGGTTTTGTGCATGTGAAAGAAAATGGGGGGTGGGATGGCAGGTGCCCCAGCTGAGATTTGAACCTAGGGCCTTCTGCTCTTGGGGCACTTGCTATGTGTACTGCACCACCGTCTTAGCACAGCAACAGCTCATTCCCGGGGGAGTCCATGGCTGTTTGTCACACAGTGCCTGTCTGGTGGATTGGACTGCAGCCACATGAGGGTAGCTAGGCCAGCATCTGCTGTGGTGCAGCAGCCACTGCCCCCTCTGCCAGCAGTAGGCGTACACCACCATGATAAAGAGGCGTTATATTGGGGACAGCATCACAGCTAACTGACATGTGGCCCTCCGGTACTGCATTGTGTGTACTCTGCTGTAGGTGTTGGACATTTCTGAGGGCTATGAGCTACTTATGGTAAAATAACAATCCTCAGAAAAAACTTTTCTTCTCTGCAGGTGTGGGTTTTATTCCCAATAACGGTTTACTGGTGGATAAAATATGTGCACTGTGTTGCCGATGGCCCCAGCTGGGAGTTGAACTTGTTATCTTTGTCTCCACAACACACTGGCTGTGTCCCCTGCACCACCATGCGGACACTGAGTCAATGTAGACCCTGCAAATAGCATGTCTGTTTGTCCTAGCGGCCCTTTCTGTTATGGGCCAGTGCACCCACGTGTCAGGGTCTCTGGCTCCATCTTCTCTGGCCACCTGCCACTGACCCCACTGATACCAGTACACCTCGGCTAACATGCTGCAGGCCCTGTTAGTGCTGGTGCCACTCAGTTGTTGAACATCCACTGTGCATGTATGCAACTACCTATGCTGTGCATTATGGGTTTGGGGTGACTACCTAGGGGAAAAAATCCATTGGTGTGGGGACACATGCTCTCTCCTTCAGCAATGTTGACTCATGCACATGTTATGCTGCATGAGCCAGAAACCCTTCCAACATGCCTATCTTTTAGCCCTGCCTTTCTTGTGAGTGTATGTTGATGTTTCACATTGCTGTGACCATTACCAAGGTTGGTCGTCTTGTGTGGTACAATCAAGTGGTTTAACAGCCCTATGCGACACAACAGTCCTGGGAACAGTACAGGCATGGATATGTTACACATAGCTGGTGGGGGTCACCCACCCAGGATGTACACACTGTCAGACAACAGACCTGCTGCACACATGACCCACATCTGCATGATTGTCATGTGGTGCTCAATGGGCAAAATGTGCTGAACATATACATCCATATTTCGCTGTGTTCAATGATGACATTAGATAGCTGTGTACCATGTCCCCAGGTGTGGGGTGGCATTGGTGACATCTGCAACTGCTACTATTGGCGGTTACAGGCAGGGCCCAATGTCCTGCCTTTCCAGGATGCATTGTCCAATGCAGCCTGTGGGCGTGGGTGTGTCAGGACCTGTTGGCTGGTGCTTTTCATCAGGCATTCCCACATCATCTCATGGTGTGGCTGACACTGTTGTAGTTTTATGCTGTCCCTCCTGGATATGCATGTGCTACATCTGCATGACATGAGGGTGGTACATAGATATGCAGCACAGTCATTTGTATTAGAGGCAGCATGGAACCTGACTGTTGTGTGGTCGTCCAAAACTGTATTTGGGATACTCTGCTCTAGGTGATCGCCCTGTTCATGGTGTGTGTGGTTGGGATGGTAAATGTTGGGGGTTTTACTGAGGCCACTGTCCTCTGCCTTAAAGGTTTTGCTTACTACCATGGTTTATTTGTGAGTAAAATATGTGCTCATGATTGGCAATATCCCCAGCCGAACTTTGAACCTGTGACCTTCTGTTGTTTCATACACTTTCTGTGTACACTGCACCACTGTGTATCTACAGCTTGGGAGAGTTCCCTGGGACGTCCATGACTGTACATCCAACAGGGGCTGTCTGTCACTAGTGGACGGTGACAGCCTGCACCTCGCTAGTCAAATGTATGCTGTGGCTGGCAGCCACTTCCCTCTCCACCATCTGTACAGTCCCACCAACATGCTAGCATGTCCTTATCTTAGCATAAGCATATGTCCTAATTGAGTGGAGCCACTCCAGGACTGCATTTGGGCAACTCGGATGTGGCTGATGCCCATTGTTCTGATGTGTGTGCGGTGTGGAGTATAAGAAGGATGTTTGCAACATGCTAATGTTCTCTGCAAAACAAGGGGTGTCTTCCATATCACTGATTAGTGGTGGAGAACATATTGCCATGAGCCCCAGATGGGATTTGAACCTGTGACCCTATGGTCTTACAGGTACTGCCTCTGTCCACTGCACTACACTGTTGCCACAGAGATGGTGCAGTACCTGGGGATAATAAAACTAGCAGGATGGGGTCACACACCCTGCTCTGCACAATTTTACTATGGGCTCCTTCACCCTGTCCGGTGACAAACGTGCAAATCATACCCAGACATGACCACGGAAAGGGGCGATAAGATATAACCAACATGGCCTACAGAGATTTTCATGAACAAACATGGGGGACACTCCCAGGACAGCTACAAAAGAGGGGTTGTTTTTTTTTTGGTTGAGTCTCCCCTCCATACACCTTTCCATGGTTCATTCATTTTTTTGTAAACTTTCCTGGGTGTGTTTCTTATTTGTGCCCATTGCTAGCACTGTTCCCCCGCAGACTTTTAATTTTTTAGATGTTGTTTGTGGTCATTTTCGCTTTTTATTTGCACTTTTGTTCTGTGCACATGTATCACACTGCTGACGTTTTGCTGGTTTCCCCGGTTTTGCTGTACATTGATGACGGAAATGGTTTCTCTTCCCTTTAAATGCTTTCTACCGCGAGTGTTTCACTCGCGGTAGTTTTTACATGGAAATTCTGGCCCGGTACTGTGCGGGGAGCCTCTCCCCTCCCACTCTCCACCCATTGACCCCGTCCCTCCGCCTCTCCGGGGCCTTCCTCCGCCCTTCTTTAGCCGTTCCACGCCTCTATCGTACATTTGCGGGCCCGCACTTGTACGGGGCCCGTTAGTGTGCCGCGTACCTGTGCGGGGGTGACACGCACGTGTGCGGGGCGTTTAAACGCGTTTATGTGCGTTTCAATGCTGCGTTGCCGTGCGCTATTTTGCGGCGCGCAAATTAGCGGTTTTTAGTAAACATGCCCCCAAGATGGCTTTACATAGACCTTGGAAATAACAACAGTGGAACAAAAGTAAACTATGTAGAGCAGAGGTAAATAAGGTCGATGAGCTGGCAATTATGCACTATTACTTGAGAAATGTTCTAAAAACAGGTGGGTTTTCAGTCTCTCCTTTAAGTCCAACAGGCCATGGATGGCATAAGGTTTATCTGGGAGCATGTTCCAAAGCGCCGGAGCAAAGAAGGAAATGGCTCTCCAAGGTTCTGAGATTAACCTTGGTGTTTATAGACGATATGAGTAATGTATTAAGGGATCCTGACCTTCTGGTTCTATTATCATGCATTGTCTGGATAAGAGATTGCAGGAAAGTAGCAGATAGACTGTGAATGATTTTGAATGTCATAAGCAAGGATTTGTATTTAACTCTTTGATGCATAGGTAGCCAGTGCAGCTGTTTAAGAAGAGGTGTAACGTGCTCCGATCTTGAAGCATTGAAGAGGAGACGAGCAGCTGTATTCATGGCTAGCTGGAGAGGATGAGTAGTGTATTTTGGCAGGCCTTGAAATATAAGATTATAGTAGGCAAAATGTGGAACTAAAAGTGCCTGTAGGACAGAGCGGAAGTCATGTGGTTCAAGGAGTGGCCTGAGATGCTGTATGTGCTTGAGCTTGCAATAGACGTTTCTCACGGTGGTGCATATGTGTGAAGAAAAAGAGAAGCGCTGATCCAGAGTGACGCCTAAGTAATGTACCTCTGGCTTGATTTGCTATCTAAGGAAATGTAGGGCAGTAGAATAAACTTAATATCCCTAGTGATAAAGAGGATCTAACTGCAGACAGTCTGCTAGCTAGTCCATAGTGCATGTTCCTGGAGGAGATGCATGTATCCAGAACTGGGATGTCAGCATACACACCAAGCAGATAAGTCAGTGATTGGGCCCCAAAAGGGAACCCATAAATATCACATGAAAAAAAATATTATACAGCACTATGGGGGAACCTAGCCATGCTGTGGTCACTGCTCAGTCAGGGTGAGAGTGACCTCCCAGCAGGACATGCTGTGGCCACCCTGTCCGTGCAGGTGGTGGCCGGGAACTACAATGTCCAAGCCATTGCGATATGCCCTGTGCAGATGCATCCTGCCCAGGCCACCCTGTCCGGGCCATACCCATAGTACCTTGCTCCTCATTGTGCACATTGACAGGCTAAAAGTGGAAACAGTGAAAGCAGTGTGGGCTGAGTAAGGTGTAGGCAGCCACAACACACTAGATAGACAGACACACACTCCCACACCTATGCCAGCATTGTGCAAATATTTATTTATTTTATTTATTTTTATTTAACACTCATTTTTATACCGCATCTTCCATAGATCAGTTGCGGTGTACAAACAACAACATTTAACAAAGCTAAGTTTGTTTTACATAGAACATCTTAATTTTACATAGAACATCTTAACATATCAAAAATAAACAAGGTGAGTTTTTGAACTGGGACCGTGTAAAAACAGTTAACTAACAAAGTGGAGTATCTATATACGTAAGACAGTACATAACTGATACAACTATATACATGCATAGGTATTAGGGCATAAGAGATAGGATCGTCAATTCGTTAGAGCTGAGTGTTGTCCGTTTAGGTGGGAGGTTTGTGCTTTAAGTGGTCATTTAACTGATTATCCTTTGTCTATGTTGAATGCAAGGTTTTCCATGGTATTGTAGTGTTTAGTGAATAGATAAGTTTTTAATTTTTTGCGGAATTCCAAGATCTCTGTTAGTGAACGTAGATCCTCTGGTAGGGAATTCCAGATAGTTGGGGCTATGTGTGAGAAGGCTCTGTTGTTGGTCAATTTATGTGCTTTTATGAAGTCCTTCGGGGTCTTTAGTTTATTTAACTGTTCTTTTCTATTAGTAGGCTTAGGTGTTTCTTTGCATATTAGATTACATAGAGTAATCGGCGCCATGTCGTTTAATGCTTTAAATGAGGTTATTATTGTTTTGTATATTATCCTGCTTTGTATTGGTAACCAGTGAAGTATAGGTGTTATGTGTTGGAGAGAGTTTATTTTTAGTATAATTCTTGCTGTTGCATTTTGGGCTAATTGAATTCTTTTAATGTTCTGTTTTGAAATGCCTATAAGTATTAGGTTGGCGAAATCAAAGTGAGGGGTTATGATAGCTTGTGTTATATTAATGAAATCTTGTACAAATACAAGCGGACGTAGTTGTTTGAGAATTTTAAGCTTGAAATAGATTTTCTTTAAAGTGTTTCTAATATGGGTTTCCATTGTAAGGTGTGTATCTAGGATAACACCTAGATATCTTATTTCATTTTTTATTTTAATTTCTTGCTCTTGTAGTGTTATATGGGTAGGATGGATAAATGATTGATTTTTTGTTACGATTAGGACTTCAGTTTTGGCATGGTTTATGTGAAGGTTTTGAGTTTTTAGCCAAATTGTGATTTCATTATAGCAGTCTGAGAGGAGTTGTAATGGTATGTTAGGGATTGTAAATGGAATGTACATCATAATATAGAGGCTTTTGGCAGCCCTGGCCACCAGACCAGTCCTGGGCACAGTGCAGGCATGGCTATGGTACGCAATACTGTTGGGGTCACTCCCCGGGGTGGTAAAGACTGTCAGAAACCAAAACTGAAACACACTCCACAGATATCAGAAAGGTTGGTATGATGCAGCTCTATCAGCAAATTGTGCTTAACTTAGGAATTGTTATCTGCCATTAATCATAGCAACCTTTTGATATATGTGTAACATATTCCCAAGTTTAGGGCGGCATTGCTAAGGTATGCAAGTGCTAGTACTGGGAGATACTGCTGCACGCAGGGCCCAACAGCCTGACTCTCCATGAGGCTTTGGATAGTGGAGCCTGTGGGTGTGGGTGTTTATGCCCCTGTTGGCCACTGCTCTAGGGCAGAGGTTCCCAACTCCAGTCCTGGTGGGCCAAACACTGTTCAGGTTTTCATGCTGTCCCTAATGAATATGCATGAGATACATCTGCATACAATGGGGGCGGCGCATACTAATGCAGCACAGGCATATTTATTAGGGACAGCATGAAACCTGAATGGTGTCTGGCCCTCCAGGACTGCAGTTGGGAAAATCTGCTCTAGGGATTGCACATGTTTATGGTATCTGTGCTCTGTAGGGTAAAATATAGGCGTTTGAGGCATGTTTATTTTATCTGCAATAAAGGTTCCATCTTTATTACCACGGTTTAGTACTGGGTAAAATATGGGAGCAGGGTTGGCAGGAGCCACAGCTGGGGCTTTAACTTGTGACCTTCTGCTCATGAACACACTGGATGTGTGTACTGCACCACACTGTATCCCTGGGGATGCCATGACTGTTCATCAGACAGACCCTGTCTGTTGCAGTGCACGGCACCCATCTAAACGGGGTTAGGCCATGGTCTGCTTTGGGCAGATGCCACTGCCCCCTCCGCCACCAGCACCCCTCGGCCACCAAGCTGCCATGCCATTATGCCAGTGGTGCTAGTGGTGCACAGTCCCAGGCCATCCAGTATTCCAGTATGCAGCTGCCTATGGTGTCGGTTCTCGGGTAGGGGCGCCTACATGGACTTGCGCGCTCCCTCCCCCCCCCCCTCACCGCCTGCCAATGTTATCTGCCCTTCGGAGTACCTGCTGGGTAATCTCCCCTGTGACACTGTGAGACACACACTCATGCCCATGTCGGACCCTCATCAGTTGCTGTCTTGCTGCTTTACAGTTTCAGCATTCCTATGTGCCGCCTAGGCATCTGCCTAGCCCGCACTGTGCCCCAGCTGGACCACAGCATGTGCTGCCTGCAGCCCTCTGTATCCCATTTACAGCATCAGTACAGTTGCCCTTTCCTATGTGCCCACTCTGCTGTTGCTGCACATGTGCACGCCATAACAAACCTGCCCAATCTAAACGACAGAAACCCTGATCAGCGCTATTTCAATGTGGGATCATTCACTTTGTAGGGGGACAGAGCATAGACCCTTCCAAACATGATATCTTAATTTATACATTTGTCAGTAGTGTTGCTTTATGTTTATCATTAATATCAGTATTGGCCAGCTTGGTTATTGGGATTTTAGATGTGGTTCTGGTCCTTTTATATGTTTATTTGCCTTTTTGTTCCGTGCACACGTATAACAACTATCACTTTTCTGGGTTTCCCTGCCTTTGCTGCACATTGCTGACTGAAATGGTTTCTCTCTCCTGCAAATGTGCCTCTAGCGCGAGGTTTTCACTGGCGCTAATTTTCAGACCCTGATTTCACAGCGTTAGTGTGCATGGAGCCTCTCCCCGCCCACTCTCCGCCCATTGACCCTTTCTCTCCACCCTCTGGGAAGCCTTACTCCACCCTTCAGGCCTGGATTTCACAGCGTTAGTGTGCCTTAACGCCGCCGCTGCGTTATCGTGTGATAAGTGACATTATCACGCAATAACGTCACTTATCACACGATAATACCACCGCTGCGACGTTAAGATGGTTTAGTAAACATACCCCTAAGATAGAGAAGATAGAAATGAAAGCCTAAATGCTCAGCTCGACAGAATCCAGGGAAGTCGCATATGTACATGTACACACAACCTTAGTGGCAAGTGCTATCCAGTTACCTTTCATTCAGCCTCAGATTCTGAATACTGGTTGCATAAAAATATCCGTAGGGGAAAGTTGGTATCTAGCTATTTGTGTCTATCTCCAAAGAGCTACTATCTTTCTTCCTTCATGGCTTCTCTTAAAGGGAGAGGAAGCTCAGTGTATACACTGTGTCAATTGGTATCTCTCCAATAATTTCGAACTGTATTTGATGTATGACTTGTCTCATCATTATAAAGCTTTTAACTTTGGTCTATGAAGAAAGGGGGTAGAGGTAATTTTTCTTCCATATGTTCTTCATTATAATATTTTCTAACTTCATAAAATGTTACATAAGCATATATCTGGCATTATCCTATCTTGACATATCTGTATGCCTATTAAACCTTTTTCATTGGAAAATGCTAAGACTCTCTGTGAACTACTACTATTACTACTACTGCTTACCATTTATATAGCACTATTAGGCATATGCAGCATTGTATGAATACACATAGTCCCTGTACCACAGAACCTATGGGTGAAGACAAGAGAATAAGGGGATCAGGCTCTAAAAGCATCCTCGAAGAGATTATTTTTAGGCTGATTTGAACAGGACCCAGGATGGAGTCTGACTTACTGCCTCAGGTAGTCTATTTCACGCATGTGGTGCAGCAAAGAGGAAGGAACGGAATTTGGAGTTGGCAGTAGATGCTTGATGAGAGGAGTTGCTGGGGAGGGACAAAAATGAAATATGTGCTGCCAGATCAGTGCTGACTCCTGGCAACCCAGCCCCTGGATTTTCTTGGCAAGGTAAGATAGGAAGTAGATTGCCAGGCCTTCTTCTATGCAGTGAGTGTATGACCCCTGGTATTCCAAAGTGGTTGCCTATCCAAGTAGAAGCCAGGGCCACTGCTGCTTAGCTTCAGAAAGCAGCCAAGAGCAGGTTTATTCAGAGCAACTAAAGACTCACTGGGCAGGGATGTAGGGAGAGACAAGAGAGGAGAGGTAGTGAGGAGCTGCAGAATGAATGCATTTGTAGGCCAGAAGGAGAAGTTTGAACTATATGTGGAAATGGATAGACTTGAGAAGAGTTAGGTGAGCATAGCGACACTGGCAAATGAGCCATGCAACCTTTCAAATAAAAAAGAGAAAAAAGAATTTGCCAAGATAGTAAGGGTAAGTTCTGATTGTTGAAAAAAATATATTGAGTAACCCAAGAGAATTCTTAGGGGCCAGAAGTCAGAAGCCATGGGAGATATCTGGATAAGGGCACTGAGAGAGATATTCAGCGGTCCTATCTGAATAGTGCCACCAAGGCCAGTGCAAGGAGATGAGGCGTCTTAGGTGAACCCCATCCCTTGCCCCCCCCACCCCGCTCCGGATCCCTTTTCTGCCACTGATGCCCCTCTCCGGGACCTGCAGCAGTCCTGGGGCTCTTCATAACAGTGGGGCTGTTTGCTTTCACCCCCACCGATGCCTGATGTCAACTTCCTTTTCTATGGCTGTAAAACCAGGACAAACATGGGCTGTCACAGTGGACCAGGAGCCATGTGGTCACTCAATCTATGAAGGCATGTGCTTGGTTGTGAAGGCACTATTGTGCCTGTATCCAAGTCTGCATGGTCCAGGCTTCATGGTATCATAGTGGCAGGCATAAATTGGGGTACAAGGCAACACGTTCCCATCACCCCCTCCAACCCTCTACTACTAAAAGATAACAGCAACATGGGTGCGGGAAACCATCATCCCGACAGACAGGGATCCATTGCGTGAAATTTCTCTGACAGAATACCTAAGAGTGTCATTTTAATTACATATCAACATCTGATTGATGCTTGAATTACTGTATGGCCCATGAAGAAGCATAACTGTAATCTAGCACATTCATAATCTTTTTTTATTTTCAACTTTCAGCCAACATCTCAGAGTACTTAACAGCATTTTAATCTAAAACATGAGCATGTATTGCATAATTATTGATCCACTGAAACAATTATAAAAGCTGATAATAAATGAATGATTTACAGACATAAATGTATATTTAATACTGCTTTATTACACATTCTACCTATATTATCCCCCTAGAGGCTATGTACCTATATTATCCCCTCTAGAGGCTATGTACAGTAAACCATGCTTCACTGGCACCCTGTCATGTACATCCCCTTTCTCTGTTACACTGATCTTATGTAGCTGTGAAATCTTGGTCTGTAATGAGGGTAACACAGAGGCATGTCAATATCACCTGGAGAGGTTGAACACAGCCAGGACAAGATTAGTGCTTCATGTGCAGTGATTAAAGCAACTGTGTGTACCCCTTGCTCCATACCTGCAGGTGCTGATACCTGTGATGTTGTAAATGGCACCAGGGCAGAGGACAGCCAGCATGGGGGTGGGATCATATCAGAGGCACAGGATGGCAGTGCAGCTTCATCAAAGTTCCCCAGAGGCATCCCAGGAACAGCAGTCCAGAATGCAGAAAGTAGCAGGGAACACCAGAGGCAGAAAGGTGGAGCCACTGCTGCTCACATTCATTCTACTGCTCCTCACTACCTTTCCTCTGTTATCTCTCCCTACACCACTCCTCGGGAACTCTGCTCTTCTGGAAAATCACTTCTACCTGTGCCCTTATCTTCCATTGCTATCTCCGAGCTTTGATCTTTCTACCTTGCTGCTCCTTATGCCTGGAACAAACTACCTGAGTCAGTATATCAGGCTTCATCTCTGGCCCTTTTCAAATCCAGGCTAAAAACTTACCTCTTCAAGGCTGATTTTGGATCCTGGTCTGCATAGTCTCCTGCTCTCCAACTATGTGTTTCCTTATTATTCCCCTAGACATATCCTAGTCCCCAGCTATTGTATTGTCTGTCTTGACTAGATTGTAAGCTCTGATGAGCAGGGACAGTCTCTTACATGTCTCCGTACAGCACTGTGTATGCTTTGTAGTGCTATACTGTACTATTGGCCCACCTGCAGAGGAGAAGGAACTGCTGCAGGAGGAAGGAAGCCGTGCCACCAGCTGGAACAGTCAGCAATTTTTGCGCTGAGGAAAATGCCTGTTGCAGAAGAATAGTAAACATCTTCAGCAATATGAGAAGAAGTTAGACATTATGCAACAGTCATTCAAGGTGCGTTGGGAGCAAAAAGAAGTGGTGCATACCCTGCACCAAGACCTGCTGGAGTTCTTGGATGAGCTGAGGTCTGCCTTCAGAAATGTCCATCCTCCAGTCAGTGATCAGAGAGTTACCCCAGCACAGGCAGATAGCCGTCAACCTCCTCCACATTCAACCTGTAACAGCAGTGGCACAGATGGATCAGCTGCACATCCCATGCAGTGCATCCCAGCACCCACCAATATCCTGAGATAAGTGTTCCATGGAATAGGGCCCCCTGTGTGCTTCCTGGACATCTACAGTGCTGACCAAAGGGTAAAGGAGGAGGAAACCTCCAGATGCTCTGGTAGCAGTGCAGTACTCTCCACCACACTTTTAATGTCCCAACAATCCAGCCATGAACAAGGTAGGAGGCATAGAGGCCAACAAAGAAGGGGGCAGCATATCTCTTAAATCCATGATAGCCATAACAGGTGGTGAAGTCGGTGGATGGTGCTCATGCTGTGCCTTGGATATCACCACCTGTATGGCTATATGGGGATGCTACCTACAGGCAATGTTTGATTTAGAGGGAAAGGAGAAGGGAAGGATACTTAGCTAAGGGAGAGGGTTTGAAAGAAAGGAGGGTGAGGAGGACATGAGGAAGGGGAACCAGAGGGAGGCAGTGAGGTTGTTGGATGTGCATGTGGTTGGCATGGCTGTTAAGTATGTGTGGGGGGAATACTAGTGGGGAGGTGGTGTTATGTGATGGGGTCAAGTGTGCTATGTACGTGAGCAGTGGGGGTGTTCAGGGGAGCACTAACTGTGCACATGTATTTCCATGGTCTTTTGGCCAATAAAACACTTGTCATCTTATGGTGGGAGGAGTGGTCTAGTGGTTAGGGCAAGGTACTTCAGGCCGGAGGGCCAGGGGTTCAAGTCTCACCTGGGGACAGCAATCTCAGGCCGGAGGGACTGGGATTTCTAGTCCTATAGGCACTCCTTGTGGTCTTGGGCAAACCACTTAACCCTCCATTGCCCATGTTGCCTGTAAGTATTAACGTATGTGTGTCATATCCCTTCGTGTTAAATGTATCCCCCAATTGACCACTTTGACCCGGTGAAAAGTGGAATATAAATACAGCTAAATAAATAAAATATAAAATGTCTGTGTATAAGCACATTTCTTGCAATCAGACCCTGCCTGTATGGCTGCTCTGTCTCCTCATGGCTGAGGGTCATACCCTCCTGTATATCAGTTTCTACAGGTTCCTCCACAGTCAGCAGGGGTGGGAGACTCTTCTGTGCTAGGCTGTGTAGCTTTCAGCATGCCATAAATATCTGGCAAACCATGTTGGGCTGTAAAGTAGCTCTTCTCCAGATCTTGCTCTGGTGTTTATTTATTTTTATTTATTTAACTGTATTTTTATCCCGCTTTTCACCTGGTCAAAGCGGTGTAACATATAAGGGGGGGGGGGGGAGGGCCATCACCGGGAGGGCAACATTGATGATTTTGACAGAGGATAGACATAGACATGGACAAGGTAACACAGTTTTTGAACATGAGCTCATGGGGGTGGGTTTGGAGGGGGGTGGTGTGGTTATTTATGGGAGGGTGTTTCAGTTTTGAGATGTTCTCGGAATAGGATGGTTTTCAGCTGCTTTTTGAAGGATAGGAGATCGCTATTGTTCCTGATGTGGTTTGGTAGCAAATTCCAGATGGACGGAGCATAGAGTTCAAAGGCCCTGTTGCAGGTTCATTGCGTGCATTTGGTTCTTTTGTGAGGGATGGTGATGGAGTTGCTGGAGGTCTGTCTGGTTGTCTTGCCGTGGGCTGGTCGAGGTAGTAGGGTGTGGAGCTGGGTGTTCCGTGTTTGGTGGATGGTTTTGTGGGTGAGTAGAATAGCTTTGTATTTAATTCTTGCTTCGAGGGGGAGTATGTGAAGTTCCCTCAGGATTGGGGTGATGTGGTCAAGTTTCTTCGCATTCTGAATAATTCTCGCTGTGGTGTTTAAGGCAGTTCGGAGGGGGTTTGTCTGTGTGGCGGGTAATCCATGGTAGATTATGTTCTTATGGGACCGATTGTATCTCTCCTCAGCCTCATTTCTTGGTGCCATGATGGGGGTCATAAACCAGCTCTTCAATGGATAATCTCTGTCACCTGCAAGCAATGTTGGTAAAGGAAACATAGGGTGATTGAGCTATTTGAGGCTCATATCATAGTACAGTATATGTCTGCTCACATGTTGTCTCACCCTGCCATAGGCAGACACTAGTCCATGTCCACTTGTGTCATTTCCCAGCACTGCCCTCACTCCATAGTACCCCCTCATTCCCTTCCACACACATGAGAATGCTGACATTCATCCATCTAACTTAACATACCTGCACCCCTTCACTTTCTACTCTAAACAATATGCATACATGAGCAAAGGCATGTCACTGTAATAGTGTTGGTATTCTATGATCTGCCAGCTTCTATAGCAGATAGGGTCCAGACTGTTGCCTCCATCAGTTTAGGCAGCTGCCAGTATTCTTGGTATCAACACACAAAAATTCTGGTCTTCTCTCGAGCGACCACAATCAAACTATTGTCAAGAACCGCTCAATATAATCTACGTAGAGCACAATCTTCCACAATTCATTTACTGATTATTCAAGAACACTTGTTAACACCAGAGGTCTCAGACCAATTCGGCACTTCGTTAAAGACTTTTAATACGTCTAACTGATGTGCCTCATAGCATCAATGACCTTCAGTGTATTATATCCAGTGATAATGAAGTAAAAAAGAAGTAAACAAGAAGAACCAGCCCTTAAAGTCACTGCGAAAACTCCAAAAGCCTCTACTGGAAATTTTATCTGTTTATCAGAGCTATTTCTTCAAAAGAGGTTCACCACTCAAACGGCCCACTTAACTTCAGTAGACTTCTAGGTACATCAGTTCTCAGTGAAGCATTTCACAGCCAGCTCTCTATCTTCTTTTCATTCAATCCTGACGCCTTCCTTCGGTACCACAGCGTTTCACTAGCGATGTTTCGTCAGGGGATCACCATCACTATTAAACAATGTTCTGTGAAATAAAACCCATACAGATCAGAAAAACCAATTGTGCCCACCAACTGTGTCCATGAATTGTGGAAGATTGTGCTCTACGTAGATTACATTGAGCAGTTCTTGACAATAGTTTGAGTATCCTTGGTATGACATGGGATATATAGACTGTTGCCTGCATTGGCCCCCTCCCCCTAAAAACATAGCACCAGGCCCCTACTTATTCTCCTGCGAGATGGGCATGGGATCTTTTTCCTTCCTTTATTCCCTGATATATGCAAACTTTATTTCTCTCTAGGAATGGTTGATGGTGGTGACCTACCTGCTCACTGCATGGGGTAGTTGTGGGAATTGAACCCAAGCCCACAGTGCCACAAGATACTCATGTATCCATTGAGCTTCTCTGATATGGCCAACCTCCTGCTTGCTCACTTGAGGAACATAGTGCTGGGACCATGTCTTGGTGTTGCTTGCTTTCAGGCTAGACATCTTTCAATGCATTAGCTATCTGTGGCATACCATCTCTGGCTACTTACTTAGCAGCCAGTCTCTAGTGATCTCTCCACTTGTGAACCTCTCATATATCAGAGTGAGTGAGTGAGAATATAAGAATCATGGCACAATCCTGGGAACCATGGGAAGATGTCTGTGATTTTGCTCCTGGCATTGCAAACTACTTGCATGTTCATGGAGTAGAATGCCTTCCTACTGTGGTAGTTGGCTTCTGTCCCTCATGGAGGCCAGAGGACCACATGTATGCAGTCTATGACATGCAAGACAGTCAGAAAATGTGCAACATTATGAAAATGCACCATAGTTTGCTGTTTCTACTGCATAATGGAGGGGATGACTATGTGGTTAGCTGAGCGAGTTAGAAAGACCGCCAGGAATTGGGATATGTATAGTGACACAGCTAACTTATGACCTAGATTGGCCACTGTTGGAAACAAGGATACTGGGCTTGATAGACCTTGGTCTGACCCAGTATGGCATATCTTATGTTCTTATGAGACCTGCAATGGCAGCCAGCATGGATTGAAAGCTGCTTGTGGCCTGGAATGC
Source organism: Ichthyophis bannanicus (assembly GCA_033557465.1). Classification (NCBI taxonomy): domain Eukaryota; kingdom Metazoa; phylum Chordata; class Amphibia; order Gymnophiona; family Ichthyophiidae; genus Ichthyophis; species Ichthyophis bannanicus. The sequence continues at coordinate 354,179,651 of CM066034.1, read as the reverse complement.
TATGTCTGTGGAGACCTTTAGGTGCATAGGCATGAGCTGGCCCCTCTGTGTGGCTGAGTGGAAAAAAGGTTCCAGCTCCTGATATAAATGGTGAACTACAACCTTGTCAAATCTGAAACAGGTCAGACACTGTTCATCAGTGAGGTCCAAATATTGGATCCTGGGGTGGTACCCTTTGATATCGATGTCCTCTTTTCTCCCTCCTTTCCTCTCTGTGGAATTCCTCCTGCAGGACACGTGCAAATCATGCAGACACAGCATTCTTGGCTTCTACCCACCATCAACACCATTTCTAGTCCTGCCATCAACACCCTTGTGAACCCAATACAAACACTGTTTTTTTTTACCCTATACCAAGACCTGGTGCACTCTGCTTGCAGTGACATAGACAGACAGTAAGACACAGACACACATCACATGCTGCTCACACACCACCTCTCCTCCATGCCAGAACAGTCACACACATGTGCACAGTAGCACAGCAGGGGCACACAGAGATGCTAGGGCTGTGTGGGAGCACAGGGGAACATACAGATGCAAGACTAGGAGGGAGGGCACAGCATTTGGGGCCAGGAAGGAGAGAGGGGCTGTGGGCTGCTGCTTTGCTAATTGACAGTGGTTTCAACTGGAAAGCATGATGGGAGAGGGGATGGATGGTGGAGAAATAGGAGAAAATGATACGGGCCACAGGCAGGTCAATCTCTCTCCAGTACAAGCTCCTCCAATAACACAGAAACATACAGTAGATACATGATGGCAGATAAAGACCATATGGCCTACCCAGTCTGATCTTCTATATCAGCTACTAAGCTCTACAGTTTCTTTTTTTCCCTTAGAGATCTTCTGTGTTTGTCCCATGCTTTCTTGAATTGAGATACAGTCTATGGGGTATATTTACTAAACTGCGGTAAGATCATTTGCGTTAGGTTCCACGGTAGAGGTAGAGATGCCCATATAAAGGCATGGGCGTTGCATCGTTACAGCAAGCTGTAGCAACTAACGAGCGTTACAAGGCGCCTTAGACTAACGAGCGTTACAAGGCGCCTTGTAAGGCACCTTACAAGGAACATTACAAAGCGCCTTATAAGGCGCTTTGTATGGTGCCTTATAAGGTGCCCAGTAAAATGCCTTATAAGGTGCCTTAAAAGGGGCTTAATAAAGTGCCTTGTAAGGCGCCTTGTAAGGTGCCTAGTAAGTTGCCTTGTATGGCGCCTAGTAAGGTACCTTATAAGGTGCCCAGTAAGGTGCCTTGTAAGGTGCCTTATAAGGTGCCCTGTAAGGTGCCTTGTAAGGTGCCTTATAAGGTGCCTTATAAGGTGCCCAGTAAAATGCCTTATAAGGTGCCTAGTAAGGTGCCTTATAAGGTGCCCAGTAAGGTGCCTAGTAAGGTGCCTTTTAAGGTGCCTTATAAGGTGCCTAGTAAAATGCCTTATAAAGTGCCTAGTAAAGTGCCTTGTAAGGCGCCTAGTAAAGCACCTTGTATGGTGCCTAGTAAGGTGCCTTATAAGGTGCCCAGTAAGGTACCTAGTAAGGTGCCTTATAAAGTGCTTTATAAGGTGCCCTGTAAGCTGCCTTGTAAGGTGCCTTATAAGGTACCCAGTAAAATGCCTTATAAGGTGCCTAGTAAAGTGCCTTGTATGGTGCCTTATAAGGTACCCAGTAAGGTGCCTAGTAAGGCGCCTTGTATGGTGCCTAGTTAGGTGCCTTATAAGGTGCCCTATAAGGTGCCTAGTAAAGTGCCTTGTAAGGCGCCCCATAAGGTGCCCTATAGGGCCTCTTAGGCAAAGTGCCTTATTAGGCACCCCTGGACAAGGCACGGCAGAAGGAACCCTGGGCTATGGAACCATAGGTTAAGGTAGCCTAACAAGGTTATGGTGTCCTAGGTTAGTGTGCCCTAGGGGCTGCAAGGTGCCTCAGGATGACATGCATGACCTGGGTGGAACAGAAACAGATGTAGCCCTAAAACTAGATAGAGCACTCAGGAAAGGCAATGAACAGGTGAATGAAGGAGGGAGAGCTTGGAGCCGCTGGACCTGCCATATCTGCGGGCATCCCATATGGCTGCCAGTACTGATAACAAACATGATGGGGGCAGCTGTACCACAGCACAGGGTGTTGGCAATGTAAAGTACTCGAAAGACAGTTGGTGGCAGACGATGGGAATACGTGTCCCCCAGTGGCAGCGGAGGTGGCAGGATAGTTGCAATGATGGGTGGACAGAGGAGTGGTGTTGCCATGCAGATCAGGTACAGGTGAGGCAAACATGAAGAGGGGAAATGCAGGAAAGGGTAGCAGTGCAGGACATGGGGTGGCAGCCTGCACAGGCAGACAGGACTCTACACAGCTGACAGATGCACATAGAAGGACAGAAGGATGGTTGGCAACTGTGATGAGGGTAATATGTGCTGGCAGCACGTATCAACAGAGAGATGACTGTTACAGGGATGACAGGTACCGGTGTAGGAAAGGCATAAAAGAAGGAGAAAAAAGAGGGAGCGAACCCATGACCACTGGACTGAAAAAGCACTGCACAAACCAATAGGCCACACCACCACTGTGAGGTCCACAGCAATGGCTGCATACAAGAACACTGCAGGGCACCACACAAAACGCCTGCCGTGTGCCAGGAGAGGCCAACCCAGACAGTCACCATGATGCAACACACATGTACAACAGGCGTCCACAGCTCATATCACAGTCTGTAAGTGGGACGGGAGCCACATAGAAACACATGCACACACACCATGAGATTTAATGCAGTGTACACAGCATGCAAAAGAGCATGGGAGCGATAGACAGAGGGTGTCAGGGGCCGGCTGGAGGGACAGCTAAGTGGACAGCCAGTGGACCAGTGCAATGTAATAAAAAAAGAGCATGTGTGAATCCAAACTGCACAGTGATGTAGCACAGACCAGCCAACAATAGCAGTACCAATCCACCAAGCAGACTGGTCACATGGACACTACAAAGAAATAGCCATATGTAACACACAATATGAGACAGATAGGCTGCAGAGAGGGCACACTGTAGCACACATCGCAGAGATGGAGGGGTGTGTGGAGAGGTGATGAGGCTGCAGCCATTGCATGGGCAGGTTAGCAGAACACAGGAAAGGAAAAGGAAAAGAACATGTGGGAATCAAACCAGCAACCTTTGGACTGCCAATGGGTGTCTGTGACCACTATCACAAAGAACCCTCACAAACACAATGCAAGCAAGTTACCACAAAAGGCACACACTGGAGCACAGCAGACATCGTGTCCCTCACCTTGATGCACCGCCTGCCTCGGATAAACCCACGGGGTCTGTGTGCCAGGCCCCCCCGCAAACACACATCCAATCCATGCTGAGGGCCCACCTACCTGCTGCTGCCTGTGGACTCTAACTACCCTGACCCCCCTCCACCATTGCCTCCCCTACCCCTGATCCCACATTCCTTCACTTATCACAACTAGAATGTAAGCTGTGGTGAGTAGGGTGTCTGCTCAACATGTCTGTGCAGTGCTGTGTACAAGGGGCAGTGACAGACATAAGTACTGAGTTATCTCTGGAAGTAACCAGTTGTCTATCCCGCCTACCCATCAAATGAAGCAGTGGCCAATCGAGGGCCACGTGGTGTGCCCAAGGCCACAAGGAATGGCAAAAAGACTAGAAACCCCAGTCCCAACATTGCTGTCCCCAGGTGGGATGTAAACCCACGGCCCCCTGGTCTGAGGTACCGTGTCCTAACCAACAGGCCATGTTTCCCACTGTGCAGGTGCAGTAGGTGTGGTAGTAATGAAAGTAGTGAAATAAAACCTTGTGCTGTAACTATACCCATACACGGTACACAGTAACAATACCTGTACAATGACCCTCTCCCCCACAACCCCGCACCCGGATGGTGTACCCCAAGGATCTGGTGTGGATACGCCCTACCCCCTCCATACACAGTCCCCCAGTGTGGCCATCAGCATCCATGGCTGGCTGTACCAGCTACATACTGATGGCACACAGAGCCACCTACGCACACCTGAACCCTCCCAGGCTAACCAAACCCTGATCCACGCCTGTCATGGTGAAATCGCTGCCTGGATGTCTCACCATGGCCTTAAAGTGAACATGGCCATGACCATACCTCCCATCCATCATCGTAACACCTCCATGCCTCCCCCCCATTGTTGTCGGTGTCTGTGGATAACTCTGTACCTCACCTAGTGTCCCCAGGCCATAATCTGGGCCCATCCCTGTCCCTTCACCCCCATCCATGACACACAGCCACCTGATAGCTAACACCTGCCCCCCTTCCCCCACAACAGCAGTGATACCCACCCCATCCACCCTGAACACACCACCAATATGGCCATGTACTCCCAATCGCATCCCATCAGTATCTCAGTAGTCTGCCCCCTGCATCCAACCGTGCGCCAGGCCAGTCATTGCCACACCACCCCCCTTGTCCGATCACATCAAAGCCTCCCTAACCTTTACCATACCCATGTCAACCCCCCCTGCTGAGGCCAAGATGCAGAGACTCTGTGGCTACCCCCCCCTCCCCCCGTCTCCCATCTTCCCATACAAAAACCCCTGAAAACATTTGGCCCAAGCAGATACCCACCACCTGTGCAGTACACCCCTACTGGCAGCCCCACACTCTGCCCCTTTCTCCATGATGCCACGTATGCCATGAGCAAACCTCCACTGTCCATACAGCAGGCACCATCTCCAACCCCCCATAGATCCAAGATGAAACCACACGTCTTCGCTGCAGTCATAGAAGCATGATCCCCCAGACACACCCCCACTGTCCATAGCGGCATCCCTCCCACCCCATCTGTGTTTGTGCTGACTAGATAGTAATCACTGATGCGCAGAACATGTCACCCACCTGTCAGCACTGTGCCACATTCGCCATGTAGCACTATGCAGATGCTCCATAGTGGTAGAAGTGCATGTCTGCACCATCACGGCCACAGTACCAGAACACACAGTTGACAGGTGGCATTTATCATGCAGGCACACCAGGCTGACAACACACACACAAGGCAAGAAGGTCTGAAGAGAAGATACAGAGATATAATGTGATGCAGCCACACAGTGAAGTGTATATTCAGTGCACAGGCAAATGCACAAACATGCCAATGATGTCATGTCCCAAAGGCCCAGCAACACCCATCAGATGTGTAGACCTGATGTGTGATTGTCAGTGGGTCATACAGCAGTGTAGATGTCCCTAGAACAGCATGTGATGTGCTGAGAAAGGCCAAACGTCAGGTAGTCATGTAAAAAAATACCTTTAATGCACACATGGCATCAACAACAGTGACACAATGCAACATGAGGACATGGAATCAGGACGAGAGTCACATATGGGCAAACAGCAAAGAAGATGGGCTCCCAATAGCATACAGAGGAAGCACTATGTGGAAGTCACACTGCAATGGGTGCCGTGGAAACAGAAGCAGTCACAATATGGCAGTGTACAGGGACTGCACAAATGGAGCCTGGAAATGGACACACTCGCCGCCACAGTGCAAAGGTACTGATGCAATGTGAGTGGAGCAATGTCATGTCAGAAAGAGGACTGCGCACACATGCAAACATTAGCCAGCAAATCAATGTACATTGCCACATCTGTCCAGTAAACACACACAATAACATGTACGTAGAGCTACAAAGAGACAAAGAACAAATGGATGATGAAATGCTCAAAGAAATCAAGGAAGCTAACAAAAGTCACAGCAGAGTAATAATAATGGGTGATTTCAATTACCCCGGTATCGACTGGGTCAGTGTCATGGCAGGACAAGCTAGGGAGATAAAGTTCCTAGATGAAATAAATGACTGCTTCTTGGAGCAGCTGGTTCATGAACCCACCAGAGGGGAAGCCATACTGGACCTAAGCCTAACCACCCTGGGAGACAGGAATGCATTTATATACGCTTTGCTCATTTATGTAAAAATGTATATATGTATAAATGTATATATGTAAATTATTGCTCTTCTCTACAAATAGAACCCATTACTGTGTGATGTGCTTACCCCCCGAATCAACGTGTATATACCCCAAATTATACTGTCCTGATTTGACAGTTTTCAATATGTAATCAGACCCACTGCTGATCGCTGGAAGTAGCGGTATATAAATGTTTGCTGTTAAATAAAAAACAGGTCTGGTGCAAGAAATAAGGGTGTTGGGACCACTTGGCAATAGTGATCATAGCATGATCGTGTTTGATTTAATTAGTGGAGGAGGGATAGTAAAGAAATCCACAGTACTACCTTTTAACTTTCGAAAGGGAGACTATGATGAAATGAGGAATATAGTTAAGAAAAAACTAAAAGGAGTGGTTGCAAAGGTAAAAGACTTACATCAAGCCTGGGTGTTGTTTAAAAATACTATCCTGGAAGCCCAGACCAGCTGTATTCCATGCATTAAGAAAAGTGGAAGAAAATCCAAAAAACTGCCAGCATGGTTTAAAGGTGAGGTCAGAGAGGCTGTTGCTGCCAAAAAAGCATCTTTCAGGAAATGGAAAAAAGAGCCAAAAGACGAAAACTGGAAACAGCACAAGCACTGGCAAATTAAATGCAAAGCATTGATAAGGCAGGCAAAGCGAGAATTTGAGAAGGAACTTGCTATGGAAGCAAAAACATGAAATAAAGACTTTTTCATTTGTAGCAAAAGGCCTGTGAGAGATTCAATTGGACCATTAGATGATAGAGGGATAAAAGGGGCAGTAAGAGGAGACAAGGCTATAGCAGAGAGACTGAATGAATTCTTTGCTTCGGTCTTTACTGAGGAAGATGTAGGGATATTATGCAAGACTGAAGTGGTATTTGAAGGTGATACTGCAGAGGAATTGAGAGAAATATCGCTACACCGAGAAGATGTATTACAACTATTTGATAAACTGAATAGTAGCAAATCACCTGGACCGGATGGTATACATCCAAGAATGTTGAAAGAACTGAAATATGAGATTGCAGACCTGCTATTAGTAATCTGTGAACTTTCATTAAAATCATCTGTAATACCTGAAGATTGGAGGATCACCAATGTAACACCAATTTTTAAAAAGGGTTCCAGGGGTGATCCGGGAAATTACAGACTAGTGAGCCTGACGTCAGTACCAGGGAAAATGGTAGAAACCATTATAAAGAACAAAATTACACAGCATGTAGATAGTCATGGCCTAATGGGAGACAGCCAACATGGCTTTAGACAAGGAAGATCTTGTCTTACTAATATGATATGTTTTTTTGAAGGTGTGAATAAACAGGTAGACAAAGGTGAGTCACTTGATATAGTGTATCTGGACTTTCAGAAAGCCTTTGGCAAGGTCCCTCATCAGAGACTTTTGGCCAAACTAAAAAGTCATGGGATAGGAGGCAGTGTATTATTGTGGATTGGGAACTGGTTAAAAGATAGAAAGCAGAGGGTAGGGCTAAATGGCCAATTTTCCCAATGGAAAAAGGTGAATAGTGGAGTACCCCAGGGATCTGTACTGGGTCTGCTACTTTTTGACATATCATAAATGACTTGGTAAAGGGAATAACTAGTGAGGTTATGAAATTTGCAGACAACACAAAACTGTTTAAAGTTGTTAAAACCCAAGAGGACTGTGGAAAACTGCAGGAGGATCTGGATAAATTGGAAGACTGGGCATCAAAATGGCAGATGAAATTTAATGTGCACAAGTGCAAAGTTATGCACCTAGGAAAGAACAACCCGCACTATGGTTATACAATGCAAGGTTCCACATTGGGAACCACCACCCAGGAAAAAGATTTAGGAGTCATCGTGGATAACATGTTAAAACCCTCCGCCCAGTGTGCAGCGGCGGCCAAGAAAGCAAATAGAATGCTAGGTATCATAAGAAAAGGAATGGAAAATAAAACACAGGATATTATAATGCCTCTGATTCGTTCCATGGTACGACTGCACCTTGAATATTGTGTGCAATTCTGGTCGCCGTATCTTAAAAAGGATATAGCGTTATTAGAAAAGGTACAAAGAGCCACCAAAATGGTAAAGGGGATGGAAGGCTATTCCTATGAAGAGAGGCTACAAAGGTTAGGGCTCTTCATCTTGGAAAAGAGACGGCTGAGGTGAGATATGATAGAGGTCTATAAATTAATGAATGGAGTGGAATGGGTAAATGTAGATCGATTGTTTACACTATCAGAATATAGAAAGACTAGGGGACATGTACTGAAGCTACAGGGTAAACTATTTAAGACAAATAAGAGAAAATATTTTTTCACTCAACGTGTAATCAAACTCTGGAATTTGTTACCGGAGGATGTAGTAAGAGCTGTTAGTGTAGCTGGGTTTAAAAAAGGTTTGGACAAGTTCCTGGAGGAAAGGTCCATAACCATTATTAAAAAGGGACCCAGGATATCAATGCTTGACCCAATACAAGCAATGTGGAACCTGTGTCTCTTGGGGATACTGCTAGGTATGTATGACCTAGACTGGTCACTGTTGGAAACAGGATACTGGGCTTGATGGACATTGGTCTGACCCAGTATGGCATATCTTATGTTCTTATATTCTTATGAGATACCCACACAAACCCCACCCCGTCACATGCACCAGTATAAGAGATGAGTCCAGCAAATGCGCATGCACTGTTTACGTTTAAACACCACAGAGTGCTGCCCCATATCCACTGTAACACCTCCTGCGACGGTCAAACAGCAATCAGAGATGGTGGCATGTACCACAGTGTTCTGTAGGAAAATAGTGTATCAAGTACAAGTGGATGTTTGCTACACAAATAAGCAGGACCTACAGAATGTACTTCCTGTGCCACATACGTGGCTGCATGTACCTCTATAGCCAAATATTGGTGCAATGCTTGCAATGTGAGCCCCACACATTGCCCACACACAGCTACACAATGTCAGATGGATGTACAACATAGAGCGCGCATGTGAGTTCCTTCTGTAAGATGTACGGACAAGTGTCCACAGTGCAAATGCCACCTGTGACCCTACAAGTCTGCCTATGACCATGCCAGATTACATGGCCATGCAAAGTCACAAGTGACGTCTGAATGTTCCACAACAATGCAAAGGTGATGTTTCTCTGCTGCAATCCACGCAACACCCAGACACAGCACGGCAGTGATGGTGTGTCGTTCCCCCCAGTGATGTCCAAAGTAGTAGGCCAATAATGATGTCCAACATAGGCATGTGTCTGACTCGCATAGGTCCATCTCCCACTGGCACCATCACCCAGGGACCATTGCATGGAGGTGTCCTGTCCAACCACATCTGGGCGATGGGGACTCCAGATGTAGCATAGTATATGTGTCGTGTGTGTTGGCTGTGCCCTGTGTTTAAAGGAGTAGGGAAAAGGTAAAGATATGCCACACCCACCATCATGTCAAAATGCAGACAGTGACAGCACATCATGTGCATAATGAATGCCCAGATATTAAAACATGACACGGCCACAACACACAGCTCAGTGCATGTTGACCACAGCAGGAGATGGCACTGCAGACTAGGTTACCATCTCAACATGGTCATGTCAATGCCCATGTCACACAGGCATCCCAGAGGTCCACAGCATGTCCAGCAGTGGTGGTGCACAGAGATCCCACAGAAAGGCACGATGATACAAACAGCACAAATGAAACATCTACACGTGGATGCTAGTCACATAAGATATTAGGTGCAACCTACCTTAATTGTACAGCAGGTGTCTTACGGGGACTGTCGGAGACAGGCAAAGGGCACAAGTGGCCACAGTAGAGGCTGCGGATATCGCTGAACTGTGTCCATCACCACGTCGTCATGGTCAGCCGTCAGTGGCGCAGGTCCAAGGAATGGTGAATTGCGTGTAATCCAAACTTTGATGTGTAGTGTCCTTTCAGCAAACATGAAACATGTCAGGGAACAATACATGACACATGCGCACAATGTACAGAAGGGCAAAAGCAGAAGGTCACAGAGAGACGGGTGAACACCACCGCACAGGTGGCTAGACACATCCCTGCACCAGACAATGGCAGGGGGAAGCAGAAGGTACTGTCACCTAGACACACCCAAAAGACACAGAGACATATACCATGAGACAATGTGAGCATGCCCCAAGTTGCATACGGCAGGTCTGTGCACAATCATGGACCAGTGGAGACAAGCATCACAGTGCATGCAAGGATACACTGATGCTGTTTAATGCCACAATGGCAGGGAAGGCTGTATGTGCTATCCACCTACCCCACACCCTGTGTCTGGAGACACACACAGCCCGGTAACATGTGCCCTAGGTACAGTGTGTAAACACCCAAAATGTGTACAGGCCAATGGCCACATGCATGTCAATCAGAACATATGGGGGATGGAGCCACAGGCCAAACACGTGTACAACAACAGGCGTGCAGTGGAGAGGGAAACATAGATATGTGTTATGCTGTACTGCCACCATAGAACATTTACCTGTATGTCCACCCACCCCAGTCACCTGCAGGTTGTAATGACATACACACAGTTACCACATGCACCACAGCACCGGGCAGGATCAGCAGCCTATCCTGGGGATTCAAAAGCACAAGTGACATATATATATGTCAGGGTAGAGCCGTGAAACACACAGGTCACCACAAACATGGAGACACATATGCACATCCCCACATATGCAGAACTTACAGGAGAACATCTCATTGATAAGATGTTGCCTGGCTGCCATCCCCTCATGTGTGTCACAACGGCCACATGAAGGAGGGCACACAGGATCCTCCTCAAGATCCTCATTAATTTTGACTGGGACATGGTGCCTGAGAGCAATGTTGTGCAGGATGCAACAGGCTAGAATGATATGTGCCACAGTCATGGGTCTGTACTGTAAGGTACCGCCGGTCCTATCCAGATACCTGAAATGACTCTTCAAAATACCAAAGGTGTGCTCAATGACAGAGCAGCTGGAGGCATGGGCCTCATTGTACCTCATCTCTGCACCTGGCCATGGGAGACGCACAGGGGTCAGCAACCAGGCACAACATCCATATCCCGCATCACCTGCAGAAAGAAATGTGGTACAGTCAAAAGCACAGAAGTAGCAATGTTAAACTGGTCAGCAGATAAACAGGGACACAAACATACGATGTCATAAAATTGCACACGATGGAATTGCACCAGCGTCTGAAGCTGGGAGACCCAGAACCCCAGGGAAGGCTAATTAGGGCAACACACATCAACAGTTTCTAGTCAAAAAACACTGCCAAAAACAGGTGCCAAAATGGCAGCAGTGGCAGGTGTGAAGGCATCTGGACAACAGTGGCAAAGCATACTGGAGAGGGCAGAGATGTGCATGTGTGCAATTATGTGACGCCCATGACACAGTGCACACAAAGCAGAAGTCACCGGAACACATACCCCAGGGTCCAGGTCAGAATGGCAGTAGAGACAAGATAACATGGGCAGACATACAGAATACATGTGTGATACCAAGTGTGACCACAGCTCCACCCACGTGTTGTTGCACACATGGACAACAGAGAAAAGGCCCCATTCACACTGTACAGCATGAGGATGGGTCTGTGCGCATAACCAACCCCCCCCTAGACGGCACACACTCACACACGTTGGATATGGGGTCCACAAGGGACACACCACAAAGGCATACACATGTATATCTGCGTGTGCTGTCTGTCTGAGGCCATGTGCAGGAGCCATGGTCCGACCAGAGGTGTCACACCCAGCCACAGAAGGGATACCCCATATGTGCTCAGAGTGTCCCTGTACAGACCATAAACAAGCGAGTGCAGGGACAGATGCAGGGGTGCGGGGTGGGGGGGTGGCCATGCCAGTGGCATACAAAAATGCATGACACCAGCCAGTCCCATGCAAAATATGGTGTGACCCACACCAGGTACACCATCCCCACACTGCCCCTGGACCACAGCCCCCTGTCAGCCATGCACTGCATAGGCCACCGCACGCAGACCCCACACATGCAGTGGCCAGAACCTGGCCCATTGGGGATCTCCATCCCACCCCCCAGCCATATCCCCTGCACCACACCATGTGGCCCGGTACACCACCGGCCAACATGCACTGCCACCCCTGTGAACCTGTCAATCCCAGAAGGGCCCTGCAATGGCACATGGCCAGGTCCAGGGACCCCACACACCCATCCACGGGCTAGCAGCCCTTCGAATCATTGAAAGGGGTGTGGATAGTGCACCACCACCTGCCATGCATTGCTCTGTGCCAGGAATAGACCTACGAGGTGCACAGACTGCCACTGCACACATGGGCATCCATAGTGCACCAAAGGACCATACTAACAGGGTGGAATGAGCAGGCCATGAACAGAGCCATGGGGCCAAATCCCCTGGGGATGGCATAACAGTGGGGGTGCAGCGACAGGTACACACTCAGGAATAGAGTGGCATAGGGTGTGGGGCCACCAAGGACAGTACAGAGCCATACACCTAGCCGAGAACACAGACACAAGGATGTACCCAGTCAGTGGGGGGTGGGCACAGGGGGTCCACACTTGGATGGAGCAGCCAATGGTGGAGGTGCTGGTACAGGGCCAAAAGGGGGGGCCGGCCTGGCATGCGGGGGGTTAGTGTGTGCCAGGCCTGACACCAGCACCCCGGCCAGGGGAACAGGGGGTGCAGGTGAAAACAGGGACCCGAGGACATAGCGTGGAACCATGTGTGGACCCGTCAAGGGGCTGGCAGGTGTCAGGCAGTGCATGCTGGGTCTGGCCAGCAGATGTGGGGATCATGTCTGGAAGCTGGTGCAGGAGGAGCAGGGTGTGAAACAACACATGGTACCAGAAAGTGCATTGGTAGCGGGGTGGGTGGGGGCAATGGAACTGCAACAGGCGCATTGCGTACTGCTCCCCAAATGTAGCGACAGCGGCCCATGTGGGTCAGGTCCCAGGGCGACAGCCCCCGCTGAGAAAGGGCCGGGGGGGCAGGGTGGCAGCCAGAGAGGGGTCCGAGCCACAGAAGCAGGACACAGCTGCCATAGATCGAGGGGAGGGCACAGACACAGGGGCAGTGGGTGGGGCGGCACTGGTACAGCTGTAGGTGCAGGGGCCAGTATGGGGGTGGACATGGCGATGTGGAGCAGGGGGTCAGCACAGCACAGTGGATGGGTGCAGGGGCGGGGGTGTCAGGCCCATGATAGCAGCATTGGGTGACAATGTGTTGTGGGGACACAGTGCAGGGCTGGCGAGGACAACAGGGCCACATGGGTGGCTATGCAAGGGAGACAGAGGTACAACACACCTGTGCATGCCATAGACGCTAGGTGCAGGGACACATGTGGCGATGTGGTGGCATGGGTGGGTGGCTTTGTGCACGGGGGGGGGAAATTGCCCCCCAACGTTGGATGCAGAACACAGGGGGCACAACTATACAAGGGGCGGAGCCAGTGGGGGGCATACGGGCCCCAACACAGACCCGTGCGGCCCACACATGCGCCAGCTACATGCAGCCACCCACAGACCACCACTGGTCGCACTGCCACAGGGCCACCCCACCCTGACCCATGCACGCATATCCCCGCCACCACAGGGCACACCTGTCTCTGGCTGCACCGGCACAGCACCCCGGCCCCACCACACCAGCCATGCCTGGCCATGTGGGGTGCCCCCAGTCACACGCACACACGGTCACTGTTGGCCCACCACAGTCACCTGGAGCACGGACATGGGATAGTACCACACACATCCCTGCACAGGTGACGTCCATGGCCACACGTATGCAGCCGGGGTGCCCGCATACTGACCAGGGTGCCCTGTGCCTTACATGGCACATAGATAAAGGGTATGACAGGGGCAGGCAGGCAGCCACGCCCCACTTGAGCTGTACAACCTATTCCCCCACAGGTGACATACATGCCATTGAGGGGGCATAGGAGGGGGTGGAGCACACGGACCCCGGGCCGTGGCCTCATGATGATGCTGGGCCGGAGGCGGTGCCACCCGGAGAGACAAATGTGGGACACATAGGGGTGGGGTTCCAGCAACAACCCTGGAAGGCAATGGTGGGCTGAGCCAGGGGCCGGCCAAAGAGAGCATGCCATCTGCCACTACAGTGACCGGGGAGGCCATGCCTGATGCCCCTCAGCAGGTCACACAGGATGCACTTTCTGCCCTGGCAGAGGTCATAGGGGAGAGGCGGGCACACTCCAAGGCAGCACACGGCGATGCAGAGGGTGAGTGTCCAACAGTGGTCATATGATGTTGCCTGTGTGCAGGTGGCAGGTATAAACATGTCTCATGGAGCACAACCTTTCTCCCCCACAGGTGTACGGCATGTGCTTTGTGTGGTCCTCTGTGAGCAGAGATGGCAGTGACATGAGGCACGCCGCATGCGCCACGCTGTGGAGGGGATCCTCAGAGAGATGCGGGGCCTGGCCACATCAGCGTGGGCCATAGCTGCCAGCACTGAGCTATTGGCGGCTGGCCGGGGGACCCCCTCAGGACAACAATGCCCACCACCAGCAGCATCAGCAGCAGCGCCAGCCATGGCACCTGCACCACGGGGTGGGAGGGGCTGCGCAAGGCACGGCCGTGCGCATGGAAAATAAATGGCTGCACATGCAGCATTGCTGGAAGTCATGTGTCATGTGTCTATTGTGGGACCCCAATGTACACCCTGCCCCATCCATGGCCGACCTGGGGACCAACCCCATGCCACCACCATGGCCAGCCTGTGTCACCCCCCCTAGCCGGAGTTACCATGGGTTGTGCCAGCTGCCATGCCACCCTCACCCACACACCAGCCCACAGTAGCCCTGCCACCCCCTGCCCTGCCAGGGTCTGTAGCCCCCCACCCCCTGTCCCTTTGTCTCCTCCCCACCACCTGTCCCCACCGGTACCTGCTTAGAGCATGTTGATGTGGCGCTGGATACGTCTCAGTGCAGTGCTGTCCACATCTCACCAGTTGGACATCGTACCCTGTACATCCATTGACATGTCAATGCTGTCTGTCCTGCTCACACGTCCATCTCTGGTAGCACACTGGTAGCACATTGCTGGTGTCCCATAGCCTGCCCTGTCCTGTTCAGTGTGATGTGTGCCATGGAGGTGACCCCCCCCACTTGCGGGAGCATCCCCTGGGACGCATAGACAATACTGCCATATGTAGGCCAACACATGCTGCGTGGCATGGCCACATCGCCCCCGTCCCATAAATTCTGCAACGGTTCACAGGCATTTGATGGGTGCACTGTGGATCCCCCATGGTTAATCACTTGGCATGATGCCCCTGCAATGCAACCCACCCCAGGGCCCAGGTACACCCCCAACCCTCCCCGTATGCACATGTCCAGCTCACTGTTGCGGGCTAAGCCCCACCCCCCGGGCCCCATGTGCACCGCCCATTTCTTGTCACCCTGCATCCATGGTCATGGTCTCTTGGGCCACCCCCAGCCAGGCACCCCACTCGCCCCTGTGTCTGCCATCCCTACATCTACGTGCAATGCAGCGTCTGCCCTGTTTCATACCCGTCGCCACTGCTGGCCATACCCGTACATGTCCCACCACAACTGCTCTGTGCTGTCCCTGTCCTGTGTGTGCTTCTGTCCATCTGTGGTGCTACCTTGTGTGCTGCCCATGGTCACCCCCCTCCCTTGCCATGGGTACAGTACCATATATGGGTCCATTGTCATGCGCACAGACACACATGTAGATGCTCACACCTGTCATTCACACACCACTGACATGTAACAATAAGGGACAGATGACCATCGTGGGTATGTCAAACATATTTACATTGTTTATTTGGGGTGGGGACACAGCTGTGGGACCCTGTGCGGGAGGGGTCCTACCACCCCAGGCCCCAGCAGTGGTGGCAGACCCATGGCACGGGCTGGCACGGGGCTGGTGTGACATGCGGAGTGCCCACACTTACATCCCCTGGGTTCCCCCATCACCAGGTTTGCTAGCCAGGTGCGCCTGCTGGGTGTATGTTCTCCAGCCTGCTCAGCCAGTCAGCCACCACGACCATGGTCTGCAGCACCTGCCCCAGGATGCAGGCATGCTGCCGTTGGGCATGTGCCTGGGCACGCACAGCCACAGCCAGGCGTAGGCCACACATGCAGCCGCACAGACACACATCCTCCGTTGTCTATGTGCCTGCATGTATGGTGTGCCTGTCTGTGGCTATGTGGGGCAGGCCTGCGTCCAGATGGGGGACATTGCTGGCACCATGAGGCAGGTATCTGGGGCCCCCGGTGCCCTGTGGCAGCCTGGCCACTCAGGACTGGTTCCACCCTTGCCCCACTCCTCCCCCTCTGCCCCCTCCCCACCCCTCCTCCCCCTTGCCCCACCCCTCCCCCTCCTCTCCTTCCTCCCCTCCCACCCCCTACACATCCCCCACACTGCCCCCTCCTCCTACTCTGCCCCCTGCACCTCCCCCACCTCGCCCCCTCCTCCCCCTCCACCCCACGCACCTCCCCCACCCCGCCACCCTCCTCCCCCTCCCCCTCCTCCTCCTCCCCCTCTCTGTGTCTGGCACCCACCTCCTCCTCAGAACCCCTGCCATTGGCTGCCGCCATGGCCTCTGGGGCATCTTCGGCTGGCACTGCCTGCCCAGCTACTGTGTCCAGTCCTGCTGGGCCCTCGTCTGCACGTGCGTCCACTGTGGGAGAGAGGTATGTAGATTACCGCCATGGTCACACATCAGGCACAGCATTCACACACGTCCTGTGGCCTCACAGGCCATTGCCCCACAGGGCTGTGCCACATCACTCACCATCACGGTGGGCCAGCCATTCCCACTGCACCGATGCCACGAAGCGGGGTATCTGGCTCGCAGTTCACGGGCCTTCTTGCGCAGGTCCTCGACCCGTAGGGGAGGCAATGTGTGGGGACATTAGCGGACAGACATCCATCGCCATAACACCAGGATGAGTAGTGGGCCACTGTAGTGAGGCCTGCAGCATCCTGGGGATATAGCAGACCTGTACAACCTACAGAGGGGCAGGTACCATAACACCAGGATGGATAATAGACCTCTTTAGTGAGGCCTGCAGCATCCTGGGGATATAGCAGACCTGTATAACCTACACAGGAGCAGGTACCATAACACCAGGATAAATAGTGGGCCACTGTAGTGAGGCCTGCAGCATCCTGGGGATATAGCAGACCTTTATAACTTACACAGGGGCAGGTACCATAACACCAGAATGGATAATAGACCTCTGTAGTGAGGCCTGCAGTATCCTGTGGATACAGCAGACCTTTATAACTTACCCAGGAGCAGGTACCATAACACCAGGATGAATAGGGTGCCTCAGTAGTGGGATTAGGGCATCCTGGGGATAGGGCACATCAGTGACACTGCAACAGGGCCAAATACCATAGCATTGTGATGGATAAGACATCTCTGTAATGGATTCTGTGACCCCCTGGGGACATGTTGGATCTGTTAGCATTGAGGAGGAGGGGAAACATTAATCCCATTTGGACACACTGCCACCTGCTGTGCAAGTCTGATATGTGTTTTGGTTACCTGGTTTTCTTTTTTATGTCCCAGGTTTGGGTGCCTGTCCCCATGCACTTACCTCATGTGGGTAGTCTGATCCTCTATTGTATCGCCTGGTGAGGTGCACCCAGGCCCTCCTAACTCTGCTTAGGTCCTGCCTATGAGAGGAGCCAGGAAAGAGGCGCTCCTGGCGGAGGCAGATTAATTCTGCCAGAAGATAAGAACATAAGATATGCCATACTGGGTCAGACCAAGGTCCATCAAGCCCAGTATTCTGTTTCCAACAGTGGCCAATCTAGGTCATATGTACCTAGCAGTTTCCCCAAGAGACACAAGTTCCACAATGCTTGTACTGGGTCAAGCATTGATATCTTCGGTCACTTCTTAATAATGGTTTATGGACCTTTCCTCCAGGAACTTGTCCAAACCTTTTTTAAACCCAGCTACACTAACAGCCTTTACTACATCCTCCGGTAACAAATTCCAGAGTTTGATTACACGTTGAGTGAAAAAATATTTTCTTTTATTAGTCTTAAATAGTTTGCCCTGTAGCTTCATTGCATGTCCCCTAGTCTTTCTATATTCTGATAAGGTAAACAATCGATCTACGTTTACCTGTTCCACTCCGTTCATTAATTTATAGACTTCTATCATATCTCCCCTCAGCCGTCTCTTTTGCAGGTTAAAGAGCCCTAACCTTTTTAGCCTTTCTTCATAGGAGTATCCTTCCATCCCCTTTACCATTTTGGTGGCTCTTCTCTGTACCTTTTCTAAAATCGCTATATCCTTTTTAAGATACGGCGACCAGAATTGCACACAATATTCAAGGTGCGGTCTCACCATGGAACGATATAGAGGCATTATAATATCTTTTGTTTTATTTTCCATTCCTTTCCTTATCATACCTAGCATTCTATTTGCTCCCTTGGCCGCCGCTGCACACTGGGCCGAGGGTTTTAACTTGGTATCCACAATGATGCCTAAATCTTTTTCCTGGGTGGTGGTTCCTAATGTGGAACCTTGCATCGTGTAACCATAGTTTGGGTTGTTCTTCCCTAGGTGCATAACCTTGCACTTGTCCACATTAAATTTCATCTGCCATTTTGATGCCCAGTCTTCCAATTTATCAAGATTCTCTTGCAATTTTTCACAATCCTCTTGGGTTTTAACAACTTCAAATAGTTTTGTGTCATCTGCAAATGTGATAACCTCACTCGTTATTCCAATTTCCAGGTCATTTATGAATATGACAAAAAGCAGCGGACCCAGCACAGATTCCTGGGGTACACCACTATTCACCTTTCTCCATTGGGAAAATTGGCCATTTAGCCCTACCCTCTGCTTTCTATCTTTTAACCAGTTCCTGATCCACAATAGTACACTGCCTCCTATCCCATGACTCTTTAGTTTTGCCAAAAGTCTCTCATGAGGGACCTTGTCAAAGGCTTTCTGAAAGTCCAGATACACAATATCAACCGACTCACCTTTGTCCACCTGTTTATTCACTCCTTCAAAAAAACATAACAGATTAGTAAGACAAGATCTTCCTTGTCCAAAGCCATGTTGGCTGTCTCCCATTAGGTTGTGACTATCTACATGCTGAGTAATTTTATTCTTTATGATGGTTTCTACCATTTTTCCCCCGGTACTGACGTCAGGCTCACCGGTCTGTAGTTTCCCGGATCACCCCTGGAACCCTTTTTAAAAATTGGTGTTACTTGGCGATCCTCCAATCTTCAGGTATTAGAGATTATTTTAATGATAGTTCACAAATTACTGATAGCAGGTCTGCAATCTCATATTTCAGTTCTTTCAACACCCTTGGATGTATACCATCCGGCCCAGGTGATTTGCTACTCTTCAGTTTATCTAATAGTTGTAAGACATCTTCCCGATGTATCGATATTTCCTTCAATTCTTCCGCACCTTTAAATACCACTTCAGTCATGGGTAACATCCCTACATCTTCCTCAGTAAAGACCGAAGCAAAGAATTCATTCAGTCTCTCCGCTATCGCCTTGTCGCCTCTTAGTGCTCCTTTAACCCCTTTATCATCTAATGGACCAACTGACTCTCTCACAGGTTTTTTGCTATGAATGTACTTGAACAGGTCTTTATTTCGCGTTTTTGCTTCCACAGCAAGCTTCTTCTCAAATTCTCTCTTTGCCTGCCTTATCAATGCCTTGCATTTGACTTGCCAGTGCTTGTGCTGTTTCCAGGTTTTGTCGTTTGGCTCTTTTTTCCATTTCCTGAAAGATGCTTTTTTGGCAACAACAGCCTCTCTGACCTCACCTTTATACCATGCTGGCAGTTTTTTGGACTTCCTTCCACTTTTCTTAAAGCGTGGAATACAGCTGGTCTGGGCTTCAAAGATAGTATTTTTCAACAACACCCAAGCTTGATGTACGTCTTTAACCTTTGCAACTGCTCCTTTTAGTTTTTTCTTAACTGTTTTCCTCATTTTATCATAGTCTCCCTTTCGAAAGTTAAAAGGTAGTACTGTGGATTTCCTTACTTTCCCTCCTCCACTAATTAAATCAAAGGCGATCATGCTATGATCACTATTGCCAAGTGGCCCCAACACCCTTATCTCTTGCACTAGATCTGGTGTTCCACTAAGGACTAGGTCTAATATGGCTTCCCCTCTGGTCGGTTCATGAACCAGCTGCTCCAAGAAGCAGTCATTTATTTCATCTAGGATCTTTATCTCCCTAGCATGTCCTGACGTGACATTGACCCAGTCGATACTGGGGTAATTGAAATCACCCATTATTATTACTGCGCTGTAACTTTTGTTAGCTTCCTTGATTTCTTTGAGCATTTCATCATCCATTTGGTCATTCTGGCCAGGTGCTCGATAGTACACCCCCACTGCCATTGCCTTCCCCCTTTTATATGGAATTTCAATCCATGTAGATTCTACAGCAGATTTTGTTTCCTGCAAAACTTTAATCCTTTCTGAGTCAATGCCCTCTCTAACATAGAGCGCAACCCCTCCACCAATTTGATCAGCTCTATCATTACGATATAGTTTGTACCCAGGTATCACAGTGTCCCACTGGTTGTCCTCCTTCCACCATGTTTCTGATATTCCAATCATATCTAACCTTTCATTTAGTGCTATATATACAGGTCTGCATTGGTGAATGCAGGCTTTCTTGACCTGGCAGCCATCTTTTCTGCTGTATGTGGTCAGACCTCATATGACGCAGTAAACTTACACCTGCGCAGTGTGCGCTTCTCACTGCGCGTACACACACGCGTACCCACGTGCACACCCTCCCTTTTCAGCATGCGTTGATCTGTTTTGCCGGTCTAATTGTTTATGGTAAAAGTATCCTTTTCTATATCTGAGTACAACTAGTCTTTCTATTTCAGACATGCCCTATCCCCATCTCTTTCCCATTCTGGTATCCCCTTCTGGGTTTTGAACCCTCAAGACATTGTACTCTGATATATTGCCTAACCACTGCGCTACACATACCACATTATATTGTTCTGACAGGCCACCCTCTTGTGGGCATTGGGGCCTGATGTTACAGAGTGTCAGGCTTTCTTCTGTCTGGGCCTCAGGCACGTGTTGGGCTACAGTTGCTTACGGCACCTTGGTGCGCGCCTTATGCAACGCTATGCTAGGGACGCATAATAGCACATTGTACGTTGCTCAGTGCCACGCCTCAGAACATGGCGCATTAGTGGGTTTGTACTATGGTATATTGAACGAGCGTGCCTTGGTGGGCGCGTTACTGGGCACCATGTTGTACGGTGCTGTATAGATTGCTCATCATGTGCCCTGTGCGGCACCCTCTGTGGCACCATCTCGGGGTCCCTTGGCAGTGCACCGTACTGGACACACCTGGACAGGTCATCCTCGTGGACTCCCTGGGATATTTCTCCATAGTTCATAGTGGCATAACAATGTGATGTTGCTTTAGGTTACTTTGCCCTGCGGCCTGCAAGGTGCCTCAGGTTGGCATGCATTACGTATGTCCAGAGCTACTGATTTCAACCTAACACTGGATTGGCTACAGTTTAGTGCCACTGCACAGGTGCTTGTGGGTGAGAGCTTGAGGGTCCTGAACATGCCATATCTGCGGCCATACCATGTGTCTGCCAGCACTGGCGACATACATGTTGTGGGAACTGTACCACAGTACTGGGTGTGGGCAATGTGATGTACTGGGACAACAGTGGGTGACAGATGGCAGGCATACGTGTCCCCCGGGGGTGTATGGGGTGCCATGATGGGGTACAATGATGGTTACGATGAGGGGTGGACAGAGGGGTAGTTGTACCATACAGCTGGGGTACAGGCGAGGCAGGCAACATGGAGGCACAAGGCAGGACAGGTGCACAGTGCATGACCTGTGATGGCAGTCTGGACTCTACTCAGTTGACAGACGCAAATAGCCAGACCAGAGGACTGACACCCACTGTGGCGAGTCTCTTATGACCATAAGAATATAAGATATGCCATACTGGGTCAGACCAAGGTCCATCAAGCCCAGTATCCTGTTTCCAACAGTGGCCAATCTAGGTCATACGTACCTAGCAGTTTTCCCCAAAAGACACAGGTTCCACAATGCTTGTATTGGGTCAAGCATTGATATCCTGGGCTGGCAGCACATATCTGCAAAAAGATGAGTGTTAGAGGCATGCAGGGTATCTGAGTTGGGCATGCATAGACAGAAACCATGGAGTGATCATAATGCTCTAATGGGAGCATAAGGAGTAACTAAGTGGTATGTTTACTAAACGGTGCTAACATTGCAGCTGCGATGTTATCGTGTGATATGTGATGTTATTGCATGATAATGGTGCATTACCCTGCAAGAACGTCATGTATCGTGCGATAACGTCTCCTGCGGCATTAAGGTCCACAGAGGGTGGAGTATGGCTCCCCAGAGGGCGGAGCAAGGCTCCTCAGGGCGGAGATAAGGCATCAATGGGCGGGGAGTGGGCGGGGAGCGGCCCCGTGCACACTAACCGCCGTGAAATGAAGGTCTGAAAATTAGCACCAGTGAAAACCTCGCGCACAGGCACATTTGCAGGGGAGAGAGACCATTTCAGTCAGCAATGTGCAGCAAAGGCAGGGAAACAGATAGTAGTGATACATGTGTAGCAACATCATAGTGCCAAAATATGAGAGGGCCCCATGGTGAGGCTGCAAATGGGTACAGGGGGCTGCAGGTGGGACATGCAGTGTGGCAGCTGGGGCACAGGGTGGGCTAGGCAGATGCCTAGGTGACACATAGGAATGTGGAAGCGGAAAACCAGCAGGACAGCAATGGACCAAGTGTAAACATGGCCACGAGTGTGTGTCCCACAGTGTCCCAAGGGACAGTACCCAGAAAGTACCCCAAAGGGCACATAACATTGGCAGGTGGTGCAAGGGGGAAGCATGGATGTCTATGCAAGCACCCCTACCCACATCATGCACCATAGGCAGATGCCTACTGGCACACTGGATGGCCTAGGACTGCACACCACCAGCACCACCGGCAGAAGGACATGTCAGCATGGTGGCAGAGGCGGCAGTGGCATCTGCCCACAGCAGACCACGGCCAAGCCCTATTTAGGTGGGTGCCATGCACTGCAACAGACAAGGTCTGTCTGATGAACAGTCATGGTATCCCCAGGGAATGATCTGCCCCTGTGGCAACAGTTTGGTGCAGTACACACAGCCAACATTCCTGAAATGCCTATATTTTACCCTACAGAGCACAGACACCATAAACATGTGCAATCCCTAGAGCAGTTTTCCCAACTGCAGTCCTGGAGGGCCAAACACCATTCAGGTTTCATGCTGTCCCTAATACATATGCCTGTGCTTCATTTGTTTGCACCGTCCCCATTGTATGCAAATGTATATCATGCATATTCATTAGGGACAGCATGAAAACCTGAACTGTGTTTGGCCCACCAGGACCGGAGTTGGGAACCCCTGCCCTAGAGCAGCAGCCAACAGGGGCACAAACATCCACACTCACAGACTCCACTATCCAAAGCCTCATGGAGAGTCAGGCTGTTGGGCCCTGTGCGGAACAGCATCTCCCAATACTGGCACCTGCAACTCTTAACAATGCCGTCCTAAACTTGGGAACACATTCCACATATATCAAAAGGTTGCTATGATTAATGTCAGCTAACAAATCCTAAGTTATACACGATTTGTTGACAGAGATTCATCATAGCAACCTTTTTGATATGTGTGTTTCAGGTTTTGTTTCTGACAGTGTTTACCACCCCGGGGAGTGACCCCAACAGTATTGTCTACCATAGCGATGCCCACAAAGTGCCCAGGACTGGTGTGGTGGCCAGGGCTTGCCACAAACCTCTATATTTGCCCGGCATAGGTGTGGGAGTGTGTGTATGTCTATCCAGAGTGTTGTGGCTGCCTACACCTTACTGAGTCCACACTGCTTGCACTGTTTCCAGTGTTAGCCTGCCAATGTGCATAATGAGGAGCAAGGTACTGTGGGTATGGCCCAGACAGGGTGGCCTGGGCAGGATGCATCTGCACAGGGCAAAGGGCAATGGCTGGGAAATTGTAGTGCCCGACTACCCACCTGCATGTACAGGATTGCCACAGCATGTCATGCTGGGAGGTCACTCTCACCCTGACTGAGCAGTAGAAATGGCATGGCTAGGTTCCCCCATAGTGCTATACAACATTTCTCTCAAGTGATATATATGGGTTTCCCTTTTTCTGGGACCAATCACTGACATGCCTGCTTGGTGTGTGTGCTCGCATCCCATTTTTGGGTGCACACAGTTCCTCCAGGAACATATGCTATGTACTAGCTAGCAGACTGTCTTCAGTTAGCATGTGTATGGCTGGAACACCTTGTAGGGTGCAGTGGGTGGAGACTGACTGTGCTCTCGGCTGGTGACTGTCCGAGAGGGTGGGGGGGGGGCAGCTGAGCTTTTCCAACCATTCTGCCTGTCTGTCATTGCCTTGTGTGATGCATACAGGTCTGCATTGACTGCACTGTAGGTGCCCATTCCCCAGCAGGACTGGGGTTGGTGGCCCCCTCTACTGCCACCATTGCAGAGATGTAGAATATGGATCTGTTGGTGGGAGATCCTGTCCCCCACCCTGAGCCACAGAGGGTGGGTTGGGTGGTGCTACATAATCTGCTTTTGGGTCCAAACACCCCCCTTCACTTATAACATGTGACCATAGCACCCACACAGGATATGCACTATTCTGGGTTCATCATAGTCCACAAGGGCTAAATGTGACTGGGAAATACAGATGGACACAGGTGCATCCTAGAATGTGTCTGCAAGGACTACCTATCCCACACTAGCACTGATAGAGACCTACAGCATAGCCTATCTCAGCCAAGCCAGGTGCTGCGGACCTGGTGCTGGGCGCCCCACCTCACCCTCAGGGTGAGCACAGAACCCGCACAATCTCACGGTCTGTAGCTACTCTGTGCCAGTAACACACACGGTCAGTTCCACCTACCAGGCCTACGTGCTGTGGGGGTGCATACCCCATCTTGTTATCAGTTGTAGACTGCTGATCTGCATGTGCAGTGCATCATGGGTACGGGTGAGTTTACCCTATCCTGGTAACCACAGCAGACAGTGTGTGTGGTGACTTGCAGTCTTTCTGTAGCCAGCCAGCAGCATGTTAGTAGCTAGAGAGATGTAGCCCACTGGTTAGGTCCAATGACTGTGGAGGCAGAGTTCATGGTTTTGATCCCACAGTGGTGTTTGTTTAATAAGTCTGTCTGAGGCTTTTTCCTTTTAATTTACATCAGTGCTGCCCAGCAAAATGAACCCTCACAGTGCTGTAACCTTAAGGTGCCTCATAAGGCGCCCTATAAAGCGCCCTATAAGGCACATTAGACGGTGCCTTGGCGGACAGGCACTCTATAATGTGCCCTATTGAGTGCCTTATAGGGCGCCTTATGCGGCACCTTATGTTATGGCACTGTGAGGGTGTTTTTGCTGAAGCACTGATTTAACTTAAAAAAGAAAATGCCTCAGACAGCACTGATTCAGTTTAAAAGGATTTGCCTCAGACAGCCTTCTTACATAACACCACTGCACGATCAAAATCCATGCCCTCTGCCTCCACAGTCATTGCAGTAACCAGTGGGCTACATCTTTATAGCTGCTAACACTGCACTGGCATGAACTTAGGGTTAACGTGTGTTAACATGCACGGCGCCCACTATCACGCGATACAGATTCTAGCTACCTTGCTGCCGGAATTCCCACTCCTTATATGGCATTATTCACATTATCGCTGCAACTAGCGCCGGTAACATTAAGACGATTTAGTAAACATAGCTCTAAAGAGGATAACTATTTCAGTGCCAGATCATGGATGGCTTTAAATGTAAAGTTAAACATCTTGAACAAAACCCTGATACAACAGGAAGCCAATGGTGCTGCATAAGAAGCGGTGTGACATGATCAAAACCATTTTGCACAGACAAGTGTACATCTGGCTGATTCTGGACAGTCTGAAGTCGCTGATTTGGTATTGCAGAATTCCTAGGTAAATGACGTTATAGTAATCTACCTTACCCATAACTGTTTGAAGTAAAACTAACATTTGCGCTGCCAGTTCCCAAAATGGTTGAACCCCACAAAAACATTGTAATACACAAAATGAAGATCGAATAACCCAAGCTAAGTGCGGAGATAATGAAAGCCGGGAATCTAAAATGACACCAAGATATTTTAGCGTGGGTTGTAACGTGACTGGTACCCTTTTAATCTTGGGGGTTAGCACAGGGGTTTGTGATGAGTTTGTAAACCAATTACTATGGTTTTGGGTGGATTACATTTTAATGAGTTGCAATGCAACCAAGAGGCAACATGCTCTAAACACGAATTAATCCGAGAAATATCCGGCAAGAGTTCATCAATAGAGAATAATATCAAAATGTCATCCACGTAGATATAGCTAGAAGCACCCATTTTCTGAACAAGTGTAACAAGGGGCTCAGAAAAACATTAAAAAGAGAGGATGATAAAGTAGAGCCGTAAGGCACCCCACAAGGAAACGTATGTGAGGAGGACAATGAATCCCACTTTATGAAATGCTCTATCACATTACCTTTAGCTGGAATCTTCCCTTCAGAAATTCAACAAAGCTTTAAAAGACTTTTATTTTGAGCAAAGCTTTGGTAATCTGGGGGAATGAGACTGGTTCACAGATGTTTCCACTTGGCCTTATGGATTGTTCAAGTTATATTTTTAACTTATTAATGTTTATTTTATGTTTTATTCTTAAATTATTGTTATTATTGCTGTATAATACTTTTATTTCTTTTATTATATATTTTGGATTATAATCTGTTTTGATGTACTTTTGAAAGGCAGTTTTCAAATAAAAATAAATATAAACATATGAATAAAGGCTCATGTCTCCTCAATCTCTCATGCTTCCTGAGTGGGATCTGGGTTGCTTCCAACTGGAATGTCATGCTTAGATGTAAGACGAAGGCAACAAAAATTCTTCTCCCCAAAATCCCCAGCTGCAAATTAAATTTCTTCTTTCATCTGCTTCACTACTAAAGAATTTAAATCCTGCTCCATGACAGAGCAAAAGCTGTACTATACTATTGAAGAATGCTGAACCATGCCTTAATGTTAGCTCTTTTCATATATGGCAGGATAATTTATTTAATTTTTATGGAAAAGAAATGCAAGAATCTTCAGCTGTCCTGAATGAACCTGCCTTTTGGCTGACTCCTAAAGATGAGGAGGGTTGGACCTGGCTAGTACTTACAGGGCCGTACCAAGCTATAACTGCGCCTTGTGTGACTTGCGAAACTGGTGCCCTCCCCCCATGACATCAGATTTTTATTAGTTACATATTTTATCTATTTAAAAGCATTTCTATGCCGCTTATGAAAATCTAAGAGATATACAAAAATAACATTCATAAACAATAAAATTAGACAAAAAACAAACCAAAACTTTATAAAATGAAAACAAAATGTTGCTGCCTTAAATACTTCGGAATATGAAGGCAACAATTGAACTGTAAACCCCAAAAATCAAAACTGGACAAATACAACTATAAATTCATTCCCTCTTGTACTGAACAAACATAAAGGGCCTGATTTTGGAAAGGCACTTACATGGTTTACAGCCCAGTAAACCATGCAAATGCCTTAAATGGGAATATCACCTTCTAAGTCCCCAATGCTATCCTGTTAGCATTGGAGGCGTCTTGGCGGCATCTGGGGTGGAGCGCAAGCATAGCCTGTCACTAACTGCAGCAGTAATATTGTATGCTGCCCGGTTTAGCGACCTGTGCCTAAAAGATAGACAAGGTTAAGGTGCAGGAGCTAACCGAGCAGCATCCAATATCGCTGCTGCATGGTTAGCCTCGGTGGCCTCCTGTGTCTATGGTGATCACCGGATATTCAGTGCCATTGGAATGGCATTGAATATCTGGCTTAGAGGTCAATGAGAGGGCTAATGAGATGACGAGGCGCACAGCTCAATATCGGGCCCAAAGACGTCAGTGAAGTACATTTTCCCAGATCTGACATATTACAGTTAATAAATTCAAAATAAAATAATTTCTTGCTGCCTTTTGTTGTTTGGGCATTTTATTTTTCAGTCACAATTGCCCCAGTCTCTCTTTTTGCTTTCTTTATATATTCTGCTAGCTCTCCATTGTCTGCTTTCCATTGTCCTTTCTTTTCTTGTCTCTTATTTTGTTCCACTCTTTCTCTACATCCACCTTGTTTCTTCCCTCTTACACAAAACATCTGTATTTCTTCACACTTACACAAAATATCTGTCCTCCTCCCCAGCCTCTCTGCCCCAGCCTTTTTCTCCACCATGACGGTAAGCATCTGCCCCCTTTCAGCTCCCCAGCATCACCCCCTTCCAGTCCTCATTAGCATCAGCTCCCTTCCAGACCCTGTCCTTCCCAGCATGAGCTTGTTTCTTGTCCCAGACTTTCCCAGCACCAGCTCCATTCCAATCCCTGTCCCTCTGAGCAGTAGCTCTCCTTCAGTACCAGTCTCTCCCAGCATAAACGCACTTCTTGTTCCAGCCCTTCCCAGCATCAGCTCTCCTTCCAGTCTCTGTCCCTCCCAGCATCAGCTCTCCTTCAGTCCCAGTCCCTCCCAGCATGGAGCTTGCTTCTTGTCCCAGCCATTCCCAGTATCAGTTCGCCTCCAGTTCTTCCCAGCATCAGCTCCCTCTTCAGTCCCTGCCTGCCTCCCCACCCCAGTATCAGCTCCCTTTCAGTCCTAGCATTAACTTCCTTCCCGTCGTTGGCCCCCCGCATCCGTCCTTCCGTGCCTTCCTCCCCCCCCCCCCCCCCCGCAGAAGTCCTTTTTGCCTTCCCCCCAGTTACTCACCCTTTATCCTCCTTCCTCCCGGTGGACTGGAACCTCTCGGTGGCAATCACCACACAGCCGCAGAACTGTTCTCCTTCGGTCCTGCAGCTGTACTAAACTGCAGTTGCTGGCACATTCACAAGGCCGCACTCTTAAAAGTGAAATGGGGGAACTTCCTGTCTCTTGTGCACGAGACAGGAAGTTCCCCTGTTTCACTTTTAACAGTGTGGTTAATGCGATCAAGCCAGTGGCTGCTGTTTAGCATAGCCGTGGGACTGGAGAACGGTCCTGCGGCTGTGTGCAACAAAGTACAAGTCAGCCAGGTAGGCGGGCTTGAGTTACCCTGAGCTCACCATTTAAGTTTTTCAACGTGTGGTACGGGCCCTGCAACAGAACAGGGCTATATGCCCGCAACATCCTCTTCTTTGCATGGAAATAAAGGCTTATCCCACCACTACACTGCTATTTTTATCCATTACCCCTCTCCTGCCATGCCCTGAATTCAGGAGGTCTAGTGGTAAGCACTTACTTCTGGTAGGGATTTCAACTTCTGGCTCCATCGTAAATGCACCCTTAGATTTTTGTGCACTGTGCGGCTGCACCACTCGCAATGGGCTAGGTATGGTCCTGAGTACTTGGATAGGTAACCACCTTGGAATACTATGGGCTGCAAACTCATTGTGAGGAAGAAAGGCCTGGTAATCTACTTCAGGGTTGCACCTTGCCAAGAAAACTCCAAGGGCTGAGTTGCCAGGAGTCAGCATTAAGTTGATGGCACACATTGCAAAATATGCAATTTGTTGTGAACGCTGCCCCTTTCCCAAACCATACCATGCTTTTATGCCTCACTGGAGCAGCAATTATATTGGTGTCTTTGATTTTTTGTATTTTTTTTAAAGATGTATTCCACTTCATTTTTATTTTATTTTTCCGTCTTACCTTGCAAATGAAGTTTGTGATAAAAATTATGTACCAGATTGTTAGGAATGCATTAACCTGGTTTTTTTGGTTGTTGTTGTTGTTGTTTGCTTGTTCAGCATTTTAGATGAATGGAGACCAAAAATAATAGATTAGCAATACTCCTCTCTTCCCATCCCACCTTTCCTTATCTATCTGCTAGTATGCCTTTCTTATTTGATTTATTTTTTACATCAAATTTTTTTCACCACTCTACTGAGAAAACACCAATTAAACCTCCCAGCAAGGGAGGCCCATTCTGGGTTACGCACTTCACTAAATATGAACAAGCCTTGCTCTTAGGAATGAAGACAGCGTGCGCCATTAAAATAAGGTTTAAACAAAGTTTCTTTTATATATTTCTCCATCTCAGTCTACTTCTCAACCATGCGTAGTAAACAAAACAAACAAAATCACGAAGAAAACGTAGGCCTGTCGATGTGCGTGTCACCGCTGCAGGGCAACACCAAATCCACTCGCGGGAAACAAACTCTTCGCCAAGGGCCATGTGTTCAGTCACATCTGATATTTAAACACTGCAGAGGTTAGCCTTGCCATTTAAATCATCATATGGAATAGTCCGTGCTGGTGTCCGTGGATGGAGCTGAATATCCAGATTCTTTTGATGAGTGCTGGCGACTATCTGCATAATGGTAATATTCAGGCTACTATCTGGATAGCATTTAGGACAGCATGTATGATTGCCTTAGATTATGTGGATCGACTATGGAGGTGATTTTTAGAAGGAGTATATTTGGGCAGACTAGATGTTCCAAACAGCCAATAAGGCTGTGGAAAAGGCAGGGATGATGCAGTCAACAGATATTTAGGAATTGAAAGTTTTTCATTGTCCCCCTGGTAGCCACTCCATCTCTGAATGTCCTAAAGAGGGCGTGTCCAGGTGAACACATTTCTGGTCATGGCTAGGTTGGTGCAAGCCGCTGCATGTTCAGGTTCTATTTTGCATAGCCATCCGGAAGTGCTGGACATGATAGCCAAAGGCCTTCCCTCTACTTTCTGCTATAAACTCACAAATATTGTCACTGTCCAAGGCGACTGCAATTTGCCCTTGTGTAAGTCAAAGGAAGGAAAAATAGCCCAGTGTGATAAATTGGAAGGATCACACATTTGTTTTTTCAGATATATTAGTGAGAGGAGGAAATGCAAAAAGTGGCATTACGAGACTGAAGGGTGGCAGGGGAGGAATGTATTAGAAGCTGATGAAGATAAAGCGGACATATTGCTTAAAACAATATTTCTGCTTCTGTGGTTTTCACTGATGAAGAGGCCACGGGAAAGGTTTTTTAGGACCTCAGAAAACATCCACAAATAGGAACAGAAGTGAAGTAGAGATCTTAAAAATGATTTTCAGAAGACTGTGTTCGTGAGGAGCTAGCTAAACTAAAAATAGACAAAGAGATGGGTCAGGCTCGAATAGTACGTATTTACCATAAAGAAAAGTAACGGAATGTGTGACAATGGAAATTTGAGTGCTGAAGATCCAAGTCTGTATCAAAAATGATAGCCCGAATTGTTAAATTTTTTGAAAGAACAAGAGAAAGAACCTGCCAAAATAGGTGCCATATTGGGGGGGGGGGGGGGGTGCTGATAAGTCTCTGGCACGTGTTATTCTAACAGAAAACTATGGGACACAGGAACTTTGGTTCCAGAGGTCCAAAATGATCTCTCTGCAAGTGTGGTCCATAGCTTTTTGTTTCGTTACAAGGCCAGAAATTTATTAGCCCCCTAATAGGAAATCAGAGGGGTTTCCCCATTTAAGCCATACCCATCTTTCCTTTTTATCTCCAACTACTGAAGCAATAATCCTCCTTTAAAGGACTTCAGACCATAATCCCCCTCAGTTAACTTCAATACCAGAGGTTTGCTTTTACCTATGCAAAAAAAAACTAGACAACTGTTCATTGGCATGAGTACACAGGGCTCTCATCCCAATGACTCTGGCCAGTGCCCCATTCTCAAAGCAGCAGCAGAATAGATTTTCTGCTTCATGCTTCAGCTCCTACCCTTTCACGAGAGCATTCAAGGAACAGGAGGGAGTTAAGGAGGTTAGCCTGGAGGAGACATTACCGAGCAAAAAAAAACAGCTACTTTGGTTTCATTAATTCAAGTCCCTCGCCTTTTTCCCCCCCCCCCGCTCCCCCTTTTTTCCCCCACCTTGTTCCTGCCTTCTCTTCCTATTTGCATGGTCCAGAAAGGAAAAGAAAGAGGAATCGAGTTGGCAGCCAGAGCAAAGAAGAGTTCACCATTTGTTTGCATATTTTTTTTATAACTGGTTTGTCAGGATAGGGCCCCAGCCCAAGGGTGTCTATTGCCTTCTGCCACCCTAAGGGATTGATGCTACCACATCGGTGCAATGTCTGCTCAGCTCTGTGCACGGTGATATTAGCAAGACTCTGCAAATGCTCAGACGCTGTTAATGCTCACTCAGTGTGCCGGAGCTCCTAAGGGACACGGTCAAGAATGCCAACCTGCATCACTTTTCGACAGCGGGCTCATGTGTCGTGTGGTGTTGTGTGTGTCACCAGAGTACTGTGAGGTCGTCAGTTAAAATACACTGTGCATGCCATGTGATTGCCCAGGCTTTATGGCAGTGCATACAGACCTGATGTAGAGAGTCTATACAGCAAACCCACCATCCTGTAGTTGAGGACGACCATTTACACAGCCAGACCACGGTTAGTATGCCAGTACGTGGTTGTCAACCTGGGGCTTGTGATGCGGTAATGCATGCTCAGTTACACCATCATCAATGCCCCATTCCGCGCGTCACAGCATTCCCCTTACCCTTATCGACCCCACAAGTCTAATATGGAACTAGGGCTCAAGTGGAGGCTGGCCTCTGTTGCATGTCCAATTCACTTCAATTAGGGCTGGTGACATTGGAACGGTTTCATGTGGATACACCTGCATTCACATTGCTCTTGTCCTATTGGTGCGCACGCCATCAGAGTGCAATCCAGGGGACTCTTTGCTCCACTGCTAGTGGTAATCACATCCACGGACAGGTCCTAATATCTCGGGGAAAAATTTGCAGCGACAATAAACAACCCTTCTGCAACACGCTCTTTTCCGACTCCATGCTCTTTGCCCTACAAAGCTGGGATATAAGCTTACCGTACATTACCTATTACCCCAAATGGATAGTCCAAATGGCCACCTGTTGTGCCTTATTGCAACTGTGGAACACTGTTCTCTCGATGGTGCATGCACAAATTCCAGCTGCCGAAATTTTCCCCAGGATGTCATGTTGGTCTCTGCATCGCCCTGCCACTATATGGGAAGGCAGTGGCTGAAGGTGCAATGCTGGGGTGGGAGGTGGTGCTTGGGGGAACCGTACCATACATGTTTGCGAAGTTCCCTGCTCTCTGTGCCCCCAGCTCCCCGATCGGGTCTGGTCCTGGACAACCAGGGCAGTCCTAAAACTCCTCCCGATCCCTCGAGCCAAGCCACTCCGCGGATCCTGCTCAAATCTGACTCAGCTTCAAAAGGACTGACCACCACAAAGGCCATGCCCGCGCCTGGTGGGCCTGTGACCTTGAGGGACCGCGCCAGAGGGGCCTTAGGCAGAGGACCTGATGGTGGCCGTGGCCCTGACTGGAAAGAAATGCAGTCTGAACAACACCAGGTCCATCCTTCCTCCCTAGATACTCTTTGATAACCCACCATTGTAAAATTAAAACACTCGACACATACCAACCGAGAGAACCGTCCCCTGAAATTGTAATAGTTACCTATTCTCCGGACACAGACAAATATTTACTCTATCTTATAGCCTATACTTTAAGGACAACCAACTGCCAAAAAATCCCTTCACTCCCCTGTCTTTGGCCTGTATGTCAAACCCATTTTGGTTCTAGCTTACTCAATGGATATTAACAACAATTATAGTGAGAAGTCCCTGGGGTTATGAGTCATCTCTTGGTCAACAGCTACTCAGCGCATTTCCCAGCCTCACAGCTATGCTTAATTAACTGTTTCTGTTGATCTATAATTCTAGGTTCTATAAAAACTAATGTCTGTTGCCTGCGAATGCTAACTTGCTCTATCAACCTTAAAAACTCCACTTGCGTACAGATTCAAACCTTATCAGCAATTTTCTCCTCAAGCTCTTATTCAACTTCTCCCATATTACTATGAAGGAGCCATTATCTGATCTACAATATATTAAAATACCTGTGCCTTTTACTTCTACCTCCCCTCCCTTACCCAATAACTCCACCAGCAGTCACTGCAACCCGTTTATATCCCTGTCATACACCAACACCACTGGACTTGACTCCCTATCCATCATTGACCCCGCATGAACTTATACCTACCATAAACAAACATAGGGGCTTGTTTACAAAGCTGCGGTAGTGGTTCTTCTGATCATTTATCGGAGCCCCGGCTCCGACAAACGATCAGAAACCGCATACCACGGCTTTGTAAACACAAGCCTCATACATAACAGACTTATAATATATAAAACCACTGTCCTCATGTCACCTCTAAACCTCCAACATTTACATCATTTCCTATAAAATGCTTCCTCCTGAAGACAAGATCGTCCAGAAACAAAATCCCAATCATCCTAGACCTTGCTAGAGATAAAACACCTGGACAAACTTTTGCTTAACTAACTTGGCTAACAGAAGCAGATTCAGTATTGATTAAATCATGCTAGCACTCCTTGATTACAAACTATATAACTGCCCGAGATCAAATCAAATGCAGAGGATGTGTCTTAATATTAGGCTAAAAAAGAAACTAAAAACAAACTTTTCAATTCAACGAAAAAACATTGAAGGATATTTGATATCATAACCATCAAAAAATTAGCCATATTTCACGTAGGGGTATGTTACTAAAGGGTGCTATTTGCGCTGCTGCAAACATTATTGGGCGATAAGGAGCACGTTATTTTGCATGATAATGGTGCTTTCCTGGGCGGATAAGGTACCTTATCACTCTATAACGCGTGCAGCGGCGCAACGAGCGCTGAGGGTGGATAAAGGCTCCCGGAGGACAGAGGAAGGCTCCCCAGTGGCAGAGAGAGAGGGTCCCTGGGGTGGAGAGTGGGAGGGGATAGGCTCCCATGCACACCACTGCTTGTGGGTTCCCGGGGGGGGGGGTCTGACAACTAACGCCAGTGTCGGGGGGGGCGGCAGGGGCGGCGGCGGGGTGTGGGGGCAGGGGGGCGGGGCGGTGGGTGGGGGCAGGGGCATGGGGGGCGGGCGGGGGGAGGGCAGGGGGGCGGCAGGCAGCTGAGCAGTTGTCCAGGCCTACTGTCTCTCTGGCATTGCATTAGGGATAGTAGTACAGCGCTGCATTGGCTGCACTGTAGGGTGTCTGTTTCCCCAGCAAGTACTGGGGTTGATGGCACCCCTCAACTGTCCCAACCTTGCAGGGAGCGGGTAGAATGTGGAAATCTGTTGGTGGGGAAGGATCCTGTCTCCCACCCTTGAAAGCGCCACGAGAATTGGGTTGGGTTGTGGCACCTAAACTGCCTATGGGTCCAACACATCCCCCCTTCACCTTACAGTATGGCTACATAGCACCAACCCTGACTATTCACTATTCTGGATGCATCATAGCCCATTAAGTGCCTTTTGACGCCTGAGTTAACAAACTACAGATAGACACTAAGGCATCCTAGGTGGTGTTCTGCAAGAACTATTACACTATCATACACACTGACACTGAATGGTTACCTGTAACATGGCCTATTTCAACCATCAAAGGTGCTCTGCGGACCTGGTGTTGGCTGCCCCACCTCACCCTCAGGGTGTGCCTTAATACAATACCACACACATGTGATGTGGTCAGTAGCTACTTCTGTGCCACATAACAGCACACCGTCGACCAACCCCTACTAAAGGCTGTGGCGGCTGTGGTGGGTGCACTCGGTCCCCGTTACCCCCTACGCCGAGATGAGGTGTTTTGGGGTGCAATACCCCATCTTGTGCTCACCTTTGTGTCGTGTGCGTTCTGGATTTGCATGTGCTGTGCATCATTGGTATGGGTGGGTCTACTGCTATTCCATGGTAAACCACAGCAGAATGTTTGCGGTGACATGCAGGTCCCTTCTGTAGCCAGCTCAGGGGTTGGTTGGTAGCTATAAAGCTTTAGCCCACTGGTTACATTCACTGTTTGTGGAGCCAGAGTTCCTGGGTTCAATCCCACACGTTGGGGTGGGTTTTTTGTTTTTGATAGGGCCTGTGCAATGCACTGTTTTAATTGTTTAATGTGAAATTAGTGCTGCCAGCAAAAACCCCTCACAGTGCTGTAACCTTAAGGTGCCCCATAAAGTTGCCTATAAGGCATCCTATAGAGGACATTATAGGGTGCCATGGCAGAGAGGTGGCACTTTTAATAACTGGTGGCCCTCATGGAGTACCTTACAGGGTGGCCCTCTGCGGCACCTTAGGTTACGGTACTGTGAGGGTCGTGGTTTTCTGGCAGCACTAAATTAAATAAAAATAAATGCCTTACAAAGCACTGCTTAAACATAAAGGTTTAATGCTGCTCAGCCGTCTTTATTTTCTTATTATGTGCACTGGGGGGAGGAATCAAACCCATGACCCTTGTACCATGAGTCCATCAGTGTCCTAACCAACATGCTGTACATCCTCTGCTATTGTGTTGACATATGTCCAGCGCGCACCTACTTAAAGGGCTAACGAGCGTCAATGTGGCACGCCTCCCTCCCTATTTGTGTGATAATGTGCGCAATGCACTTAAACTTATTTGCGCAAAATTGCCTACGCGTTAGACCGGAACGCCCACTCTCCTTATGGCATCCTGCACATTATTGCTGGGTGATACATTAAGACGGTTTAGGTACAACCAACGCCCCTGGTGTAGACTTTTGTAGCCCAGCCATTGTTTGTGTTAAAAAGGCATAGCACACCCCGGTTAATGCATGCCCTAAGAGCCAGTGGTTTTATGGGTTTTTGAGGACCCAAGTGTGGCGGCAATCAGATGAAATGCATAACAAAGAATTGTGTTTTTAAATGCCAGACACATCACTGCAATGTTGTGTCTGCAGCATAGAGATCTTGTATATAGTAGGTGGCTGATACACCATTTCCTTCCTGGTGTACAGCTGTGGCATAGGCATGGACACTTTGCTGAGCCGTGTCCCTCAATGATGCGCGTTGAAGCACATAGGTGGCTGCGTGCCATGCATGAATTTGCTGCTGCCCGCATCAGTGTGGTGCGTACATGTGTCTGTGAGCATAGGCATTGGTGAAAATGGCCACGCCCTCTCACGTTAGGAAGCCAGCTCCTTCACCAGAAGCAGACGACTCCGGACAAACTGGCAGGACTTATCTGCAACCAGGCAGCAGAATCATTTTTTTCCCAGTGTCCTCCAAGCGGCCAGGCCCCTGGGAGAGGGATCATTGAGGAGGGCCTTGGACCTAGGTGTGACTACGGCGCTAATCAACTGGTGACACTGACTACCGCACGTGAGGTAAGTGTATGGAGACAGGTCAGTTATAATCCATATACATATCCAGTGTCAGATTGTAGCTCGTGCATGCTGCTGTGTGTAGGTGGTCCACATCTCATTTTATTGTTTTATTAGTTAAACCCTTTGATATACCGTCTATGTATCACATCAGAGTGGGGTGCCCTATCCTCCAGGAGACTAAGGACCTGCTCACAGAGTACCAGATGTCATCCTGGTGTTTATGGCAGTCTTGCTGCCTTGTTGATGTGTTAAAACACACCGTAACACAAGGAGCCCATAGGATCTGCCTAAAGAGGTTGTGTTGTAGAACATCATTGCTGATATGGTATGGTTCTCTGCATTTTTGCAGCGTCAACACATCTGCCCTAACCCCTTAGTTTGGTTCTGACGATGTGCTCCAAATGGTCCTGTCAGACCGACCTGGTGATATGGTTGTGTGTTCCTTTGCCGTTTAAAACCTCCCCTCCCCACCCCCAGGACCTCTGAGGGCCCATCAAAGTGGGCTGTCAGTCTCCCTGGTGTTATGGGTGTGTGTGCCTTTGCAGTTTAAAACATCCTCCCTACCTTCAGGAGTCCTGAGAGCCCATCAAAGTGGGTTTCCAGTCACCCTGGTGATATGGTTGTATGTGCCTTTGCAGTTTAAAACATCCTCCCCACCCCCATGACCCCTGAGGGCCCATCAAAGTGGGCTGTCAGTCACCCTGGTGTTATGGGTGTGTGTGCCTTTGCCGTTTAAAAACATCCTCCCTACCCCAGGAGTCCTGAAGGGTGAGGTGAAAGCCCATCAAAGTGCGTTCCCAGTCACCCTGGTGATATGGTTGTGTGTGCCTTTGCAGTTTTAAAACATATTCCCTACCCCCAGGAGTCCTGAGTGCCCATCAAAGTGGGTTCCCTGTCCCCCTGGTGATATGGTTATGTGTGCCTTTGCAGTTTAATACATCCTCCCGACCCCCAGGAGTCCTGAGGGGCCATCAAAGTGGGTTCCCAGTCACCCTGGTGATCTGGTTTTGTGTGCCTTTGCAGTTTAAAACATCCTCCCCACCCCCAGGACTCCTTAGGGCCCATAAAAGTGGGCTGTCAGTCACCCTGGTGATATGGTTAATGCTGCTGCTGATGTGTTATACGTCACCCTACCCCCAGGAGTCCTGCGACCTGCTGAAGGTGTCCTGTCAGTCACCTGGTGCTATGGTTTATGTTGCTGATGATGTGTGCTAGGACACCCACCCCCAGGAGGCCTGAGACCTGATTGCAATGGTGGGTATGTCATCCAGATATTGTGGTAGGTTATGCCGGGTAGGTCTCACATCTTTCCCTAGTCCATGAGGCCCACACCTCATTACACACGTCTGTGATGGATCCAGATGGTATGGTAGGTTGCAGCTGTGGATGTGCTTTACAGCACCCCACCCCCGTGAGCTATGAGATCTGATTACGAAGGCCTGGAAGAAAGCCATAAATCACAGACCTGTACACTGATTCAAGTCACACATCTGCCCACTCACCAGGATCTCCGTACCTGATTGCAGAGGAACATTACAGATTCTGTTGTAAGGATACATGCACCTGTTGGTGTTGCACAGCACTGCCAGAAACCAAGACAGGAGCACAGATGTTAATAGGCCATTTTGGTGTGCTGGCCCCTGCCCCTGTTGTTTGCCAGCCACAACTGCCCTACTGACACAAGGCCCTAGTCATGACCATAGAGGTATAGTAGAAAGCCAAATGGCATGGTAGTGGCCCCTGGCAAAGTGCACAGGGCCACCCACCCTCCGCTCCAGGTATGGACACATCACCCATGTGTGTTAGGATATCATGTTGCCATTGGGGTTGCGTCAGATGATGTGCGTAGGTCAGGGAAACACAAATGTGTTTGCCAGACCACACAGGGGGTTAAGGGGGTTTCCCCTGGACATCAGCCATGGCCAAACCACACATGGCATGGTGCTGCCATGTCATGCAAGGAGAGCATAGGAACACGTATGGTGTGTCAAGGATGCTACGCACAGTACACATAGGTGTCACTTCACACATGCCCAGACCCACAGCCACACATGCAGGTGGCACTGGCAACAGTTAGTACATGACACACTGAGCAGCGGAAGCAGGAGCAGCACGATGCTGCCCACAGAGATGTTTGATTTGTGTTGGCCCACCCACCAGAGATATACGTCATTGATGCTCCCACCCATTGCTTTCACCCCCCTCCCCCAGGTAGAAGACCTAAGAAAAAAGGGGCGTGAGTTGCGGCTGCACCACCCCGAC
Organism: Ichthyophis bannanicus; assembly: GCA_033557465.1. Lineage (NCBI taxonomy): Eukaryota > Metazoa > Chordata > Amphibia > Gymnophiona > Ichthyophiidae > Ichthyophis > Ichthyophis bannanicus. The sequence goes on along the minus strand of CM066034.1, from coordinate 354,140,187 downwards.
TACCTCGCCCACCTCCAGAGGGGGCGATGGGACAAAGTGGAGGTGAGTTTTGGGGCCTTTGCAACTCAGTAAAACCATGTCACAGTAGCCCACTAGCCTGTGTGGTGCCTAAATATGTACATGTGTTGTGACTCACATGATAGTGTGCTAATGACTGTCATCCTCCACAGAGGGCAATGCCACTGGTGAGGGCCCCTCCACGTCTGGCCAGTCACTGAGGCGCCCCGCTGCCCGCCAAACTATGGAGGAGGAGGAGGAGGTGGAGGAGGAAGGGGCAGAGGAGGAGGAGGAGGAGCCAGTGGAGGAGGCGGCGGACGCAGCAGAGCCGGAGGGGGATGATGGGGACATGGAGGGGGTGGGGGGTGGGGTGGGAAGGGAGTGAGTGAGTGTGGGTGATGGTTTGGGGGTGGAGGAGGAGGGTGTGGAGGGTGGTGGGAGGTATCAGGGGGGGAGGTGTGGGGGGTTGGGTGGGGGGAGGGGGGGAGAGAACACAGGGCAGCACAGGGCACTGTGGGTCCCTGCCAGCCACCGTGTGTGGAAACGATATCCAGGATCACACACAGGTCACATGCACATGCCACCACACAGACACCTCCCACCATGTGTGTGTGTGTGGTGGCAGATGCATGCACAATCTGTATGTGGTCCTGGATGGCGTGGAACAACGCCTCCATTTTCTTGAGCATTCCAACCGGTGGCTGGCAGGGTCCATTCAGTGGATGGCCTCTGAGATTGAGCATCTGTCCGGTCGGCGGCCATCCCCTGAAGGGCATCCCAGGAGCATCTTATGGCCCCTTTGACGCCCACACACATGCCCTGTGCTGTCCTATGTTCCATGACACTACACCACAGCTTGTGTCGCTAAGACCTACACTGTCCACTGTTATGGATAGGACACGGGGCGTGCTGGACCCTGGTTTGACACAATATGCCAAATTCATATGATAAAATGTACATATATGTATATACTCATATACCATTGTTTTAAGACATTTATGAATACAGTTTGTTAAAAAACCTCCCAAGGGTCATGTTTCCACCCTTACAGACAGACTATAGACATATGCATGGGACATGTGTGCAGGTAGGTATGTGTATGCAAGGTTGACATGGGTATCATGCATGGATCGTCTCCACACGCAGTTGTGGGGGCTGGCCATGGGTATAAGCGTGTGAGTCCAAGGTTGACCCTGAGAGGTGGCAATGTGGAGCATGTCCTAAAATACCTAGGTGCTTGTTTACAAAGCCGCGTTAGTGGTTCGTGATCGTTATCGGAGCCGTGGATGATTTCAATGGAGCCCACGGCTCCGAGAACGATTGCGAACAGCTACCGCGGCTTTGTAAATAAGACCCCTAGTCATGTGCATGCTGTGTGCAATGTGTGGGGAACCATATCTGATGCACCATGCTTGTGTGCCAATAGCAGAACCGGCAAAACAGCAATTTCTTTGCATGGAGGTAAGATGTACTAATGAACCCAGGAGCTGCTCATGGGGATAGCTGTTGAGGGCAGCCTGGGACAATGCATGTCACAGGGATGGGCAGTGGGTGACTATAAGCGCTTGCAAAGGATGCAGCAGCCGACCTACACAAGCCACCCTTGTCTGCCTGTGACGCCTGCGAGCCTATGTGGGAGGGCAGCCACGTAGGCCGTGGTGCGGGCAGGGAGAATGGTCACACATGTGTGTCCAATGTTGGGGGGTACATGGGGTGGGAGACGGTGACATATCCCAACACCAGACAGGTACCATCATGACAGTCACCCTGTGCAACAGGGGAGGGTGGGTATACCCCCACGCTGAGGTCCTGGACTGAGACCTGCCACAGTTCCATGACACACAGGGCATGTTATGACCTCTGTGTGCTGATAACTGGCAGTACAGACACTCCACCACCGAGGGGCATGGTTGAGACACATGAGGGCAGGGAGACAACATGAGGTGCAGGCTACATGGGGGAACACAGTGCCACACATTGGAAACAACACATAGGATGTCATAGTTCAGTATGTATTATTTTTTTTAATTTATTTGATGTTTCTTTTATACCGTGCTATTGCAATCAGTGCGGTTTACATATAACATTTGTCCAGTGCACGCCAGACTGCAAAGGATTTACAATTCAACAGGGAAATCAACCTGGATACCCAGGGTAACTATTTACATATATATGTGTTATTTGCATTGCTCACATCCGGCATGGCCGTCCATGTCGGCCACACCCCAACCCACCCCTCTGTTGGTGTGCCGCTGGTGCAGCCTCTGGTTCCTGTGCCGGCTGCAGGAATCTGGCCGCTATGGCCTCCAAGGCATTGGCAATCCATAGTTGTGCCCCCACCATGGTTTCTGCTGTTGTGCGCAGCTGGTGTAGCTCTGCCGTGTTTTTCAAAAGATCTCGGTGTATTGTCACCAGCGCCTGATGAGTGCCTATAGGTGGAAGACACCGTGATATGTGAGATACCTCCTTCAGAGTCAACCGTCACACATGCACATGTCAGCCATATTCCACAGGATCAGTCCTGTCAAACACTCATGCATGTCACAAATTGCAACACATGACCATGGTTTAGATCAGTGCATCCTATGAGCCATTCTTCATGCATGTTATGGGTCCTGATGATGGGTCATGAGAATCACTGATTGCACATATGCCTGTGTCGCAGTCTGATCTGTCAATATGTGATCTGCACAGTGGGCATCTGACATAGGTGAGGGTCAATGGACACACATGCATATATCTAGGGGGCCGTCCGTTTAGTATTGCTGGCACACATTGCTGATCATGTGTAGACACTGTGATGCATATCACTACCTATGGAGTGGTGTCTATCACGTAGGGGGCCTGGGTGATCTTGTATTGGTGGTTTTCTTCTGCCGTGCGCTTGCTTTGGGGTATCCATCGGTGCACAGCGTGCGTAGGTCTGAGCCCCTCACACATGCCGACCCTTGACACGCAATGCTACAGAGGGGTGGAACGCACAGGGCAACCCAACATACCCCTCCCCCCCACAACATAGGCATCAATGTGCTATGTTGCCAACATGCAGTCTTCTTGTGGATCTGCGGACAACTCCCATGGGGATTCCTTTGTTTGCTCTTACCCCTCTTCGGCATCACGTCTTGCTGACTCACTGTGGGCACGTAGCTCCTCCAGTATGGCTGCCATACTGGTGGGAGGTGGGGCTGCTGTCCCTGGGGCCTGGCTGGTGTGGTGGGTCCCCTACATGTCGCCACCTGCTTGAGCCTGTTGGGTGCTGCAGCTGTCCCCCACTGTGGCTATTGGGTCCAGGGGCGTGTCAACCCCCTGCAGAAGCACACTTGACCCAGGTGTGCGATCACCCCTCGCTGCTGGTGTCCCCTGACATTATGGGCTCCAGCTCCCCCCCGTCCTGGGGCACTGACACATCCTCCTCCCTGGGTGGCTCCATGATGGTGTAGCCACCTGGGTTGTGGTAAAGCATACACAGCACAGCTTGGTTTAGTCAGTGCAACTATATACACCTGTATGTACATGCGATGTGTGCTTCGCCATGCCCTGTACATGTGCGGCATACTACTGCAATTAGTGATAATTGGCTTTGCAGGGGCACTCCCAAGCACACGCAGCAATGTGATTGCTAGCTCACCCAGGGACAATCCGTGATCAGCGGTGATTCACATTGGGACAGACATTGCAAAAACAGGTATGTGATATGAGAGATTAGCAGGAGTACTGCCACATGGGTAGCCACGGGTTAGTAGGGGATGGTGTTGGCAACACCTGTGGGTGGGGGACAGGATCATGCAAATGTAAAGGGCTGTGTTGGTGAAAGGGACACCCATGAGCCGAGAGGATGAGGGACGGTGATGACATATGCCACAAGGTCTGAGGGGGTGCTAATAAGATGCGTGCCCTATATACAGAGGGCATTCACATTATGCTTTTGGAACAGCAAGATGTTATCTGTGTACCTACCTGCCGGGGATGGGTGGTGTCCAGTGCTTCCGGCAGGCCACATAGTATATCGGACCCAGCCAGTCAGCTAATTCCTGCTATAGTGTCGTGAGAGTTGGGGTAAAGGGAAGAACCCCACCCGTGCCCATGGCATGTTGCTGCTCTGCACATGCACACCATGTTTGATTGTCGTTAAAACCATTTACGGAGGCTGTCAAGGTCCTGTGTTGGTCCCCCTGCCTGTGATACGGCCTCCTGCACCTCCTCCCACACCTGTATCCATGTTGCCACAGTGGTGGTGTTGCTGAGCCACCCATAAAGTACCTCATAATGTTCCAGAACACTTGCCAGCAGGATCTGGTTTTCCAGAGGGCTGAACCACACAGCCCTCCTCCTTTGCACAGGCGACACTGCTACCTGCCTTCACTTAGCACTGGGTGGTCCCTGTGTGGGCTGGAACCACACAATGTGCCTGCAGCCACCACCACAGCCCTCACACTTTCAGGTGTCTCGCTGTCCAGCTGGACAGGCGCACCCCCCTCCTCCTCCACACCTGCCCTGTCCTGCTCCACTATATCACCCTGCACTCTCTGCCCTCTCCCTCCCTATCACTCATTCCTGCTCCTAACCCCCAGAGCTCCACCTCACACCTGCTTCCTGCCCCCCTCCTCTCTCTGCTGTCTTCTCATCACTTCTCCTGTCTCCCTCACCTGCTCCTTGCCTCCCCTCCTCTCTCCCTCCTCTGCTTGGCCACACACCTCTCCACCTGCCTCTGCACTCTCCTACACCTCTCCACCTGCCTCTCACACTCTACACCTCCACTCACAAACACAGCCACCTATGCCTCACACCTTCACTAACACCACACGCCTTCTCTCTCTCTCTCTCCTACACAAAACCCTCAATGTGACCCATGTGTGCAGGTGTATTTATAGGGGTTTTTTACGTAACGGTGCTGCGCATGTGCAGACACATGAGTGCGGCAGTTGTGCGCGTTGCGCATGCTCAGTCACACGAGCATGACATTTGCACACACTGCGCATGCGCAGACACATGAGTGTGGAAGTTGCGCCGCACAGACACTGAGGGTGCGTGCACACGACACGTTTTCTAACAGCTGCGCATGTGTAACATGGTGTCGCATGCAGGCACCTTCCGCGTCCCTGTGGCACATGCGTAACGCGTGCAACTGCCGTGCTTGTGTGTCTGCACATGTGCAGCACGTGCAAATGCTGCGCTCATGTGGCTATGCATGCGCAATGCGCGCAACATAAGTATACCCTTTAAATACACCTGCACACCTGGGTCACATTGAGGGGTTTGTGTAGGAGAGTGAGAGAGGCCGTGCCGTGTTAGTGAAGCTTGAGGAGAGTCAAAGAAAGGTGTATTGTGTGTAGTGGCTGTGTTTGTGAGTGTTGTTTGGATTGTGTGTCTGGCTGTGTGTGTGTGAGGTGTGATCGGTGTGTGGCTTGGTTAGTGAGGTGAGTGTCTGTTTGAGTGTCATTGAGAGGTTGGACGGGTTGAGACTATGGCAGCCTTCGTGGTTGCTGTGGTTGCAGCAGGAAGAGAGCAGAGGCTGCAGTTGCCTGATGCGGGAGATGGTGTCGATGGGGCTGCAGCACAGGGCATGGGTGTAGACCCGCTGCAACACATACCTGCAGCTGTGGGGGAAGGAAAGGCAGGGGCTGTACCCGCACGGGGCAGGAGACGTGCAGAGGTGCGGCTCGCCAGCCTCGCTTCTACAGGCCCAGGGCCCAGCTCCAGGGCATGCGTGAGGACCAGGTCATCTCCCTCTACCGCCTGAGCATGGGAGCTATTAGGGAGCTCTACAAGGATCTAAGACCTGACCTCGAGCCCCTGACTGTCGGTCACATGCCATACCGGGTTTGGTCAAGCTCCTTGGTGCCCTACATTTCTTTGCCTCTGGCTGTTTCCAGTCATCTGTGGCCACAGTGGTTAGCATGAGCCGCCCCCACCTTCTCACGGTGTCTCCACCAGGTACTGCGTGCCAAGGTCAGCCGGGTGGGGAATTACATAGCCATTCCCCACACTAGGCTACAGTGGGGGACCCTGAACCAGGCCTTTCAACTGTGGTTGAAAACTACAGGCCAGTTAGTTTAACTTCGGTGGTGAGTAAATTATTGGAATGCTGCTAGAAAGAGAAAATAGTGAGGTTTCTGGAATCCAGCAGACTACAGGATCCGGAGGCAGCATGGATTCCACCAGAGGCAGGTCTTGTCAGACAAATCTGATTGATTTCTTTGACTGTGTGTCCAGGAAGTTGGACAGAGGAAGTGCCCTAGATGTGGTTTATTTAGATTTCAGTAAAGCCTTTGACACTGTTCCTCACAGGCGACTTATAACAACTGAGCACCCTCGGGATGGACCCTAACGTTCCTGCTTGGGTTAGAAATTGGTTGGGTGGGAGGCGACAAAGAGTACAAGTAAATGGAGCTCACTCTGAAGAGAAGGATGTTATCAGTGGTGTGCCCCAGGGATCTGTCCTTGGTCCGATTCTTTTTAACATCTTTGTTAGTGATATAGTGGATGGGCTTTCAGGTAAGGTTTGCCTCTTTGCGGATGATACCAAAATCTGCAATAGAGTAGACACCCAGGAAGGTGTAGATAACATGAGGAGGGATCTAGCTAAACTTGAAGACTGGTCTAGAATTTGGCAGCTGGGATTTAATGTTAAAAAATGTAAGGTCATGCATTTGGGCTGCAGCAATCCAAGGGAGCAATATAGTATAGGGGGTGAAGTACTTTTGTCCACTAAAGAAGAGTGGGACCTAGGCGTGGTTGTGTCTGATGATCTTAAAGTAGCTAAACAGCTAGAAAAGGCGACGGCAAAAGCTAGAAGGATGCTTGGGTGCATACGGAGAGGAATGGCTACAGAAAAAAGGAGGTGATAATGCCCTGTATAAGTCTTTGGTGTGACCTCATTTGGAATATAGTGGTGCAATTCTGGAGACCGCACCTTCAAAAGGGATGTGAACAGGATGGAGTCGGTGCAGATGGTGGCTACTAAAATGATCAGTGGTTCTTCATTATAAAGTCTATGAGGGCAGACTTTAGGATCTTAATATGTACACCTTAGAGGAAAGGCGGGATAGAGGTGATATGATTGTTATGTTTAAATACCTCCGTGTCATAAATGTTCAGGGAGAGAGCCTCTTTCAATTGAAAGCAAGTTCTGCTACGAGGGGACATGGGATGAGGGTGAAGGGAGATAGATTCAGGAGTGATATGCGTAAATATTTCTTTAAGGAAAGAGTAGTGGATCCATGGAATAGTCTCCCAGTGGAGGTGGTAGAGATGAGGACAGTAACTGAATTCAAAAAAGCATGGAACAAACACAGAGGATCTCTAAAGGTAAAAAGGGGACTGTTGTAGTTGTTATGGAAGGACAGACTAGATAGGCCCTGTGGTCTTTTTCTGTCGTCATATTTCTATGTTTCTGTGCTGACATGACCATATGCTGTTATTCCTAGTAGTGCGCAGTCCCAGGCCATCCACTGTGCAGATAGGCGGGTGCCTAGGGTGCATGGTCTGGGGTGGGGAGGCATACATGTACATCCACACATCCTTCCCATCACTGCCTACCAATGTTATTGTCCCTTCCACATGGGGGAGAGATGGCTGGAGGGATGTCAGGTTGGTGCTTCTAGCAACTATTGGCTTGGGTGGACCAGGTAGTTGTAGGTAGATTGTGTTGTGAAAGTCGACTGTGGACAGCTTAGGGTATGCACCTCCGATACAGTTGTACCCAGTTTGGCCTACTGGGTGTATATATGTTTCCGACAACATGTGGTCACACCCTGCAATGCCTTACTAGGGGCTGCAGTAAAGGGTGTTCTGTTAGCTGGGTTTACGAGCTGTTTGGGATGCATCCTGGGTAAGGTTGGTGGACACCTTCTTAGAGTGGGTCCCCAGGATGTGCACTGATTGCCCTATTACAGGCATAGTGGTACCTGTGTGACTTTTTGGGTACTTTCTGGGTAAATGTCCCCTGGAATGGAACACTGTGGGGAACATTGACTACTGGGCTTGCTTTTGGCCATGGTGTTTCAGCTGCTGTCTTGCTGATTTCCAGATTTCTATTTTCCTAAGTGGCCACTTAAGGCGACAGCCTAGTCCACCCTGTGCCCTAGCTGGTGCCCTCCCCTGCATGTCCCGCCCTGCAGCCCCCCTATGCCTTCCATTTGACAGACCATCACCATAGGTGGCCTTTCATACTTGGGCACTATGCTGTTGCTGCAAATGGAGCCCACTACTATCACTTTTCTTGGGCTCCCTGACTAGGTTTGTACAATTGCTGAACGCTGGGGAAAGGGTGTCACTCTCCTCTCTCCCCGTGGGCCCCCAAATGTGCATCTAAACGACAGGTTTTCCACTTCACTGGTAATGTTTCGTACCCTTCAATTTCCGTCCCCAGCTTAGTGGTAGCAGGAGCTTCTTCTCCACCCACTCCCCCGCCCCATTGACCCCCTTCTCGCCGCCCTGCCTCTTCACCCTCTGATGGACTTGCCGCGGCCGGTGCAAATGTCCGGCGACTGACACATGATCAGGGATCAGGTGTGGCAGGCAGGGTTGCAAACCACCCCTCATCTTTGCACAATGCTGCAATAGGACAGGAGTGTGGTGTTGTGTGTGGTGTGTAATATCTATCCATTGTTTTGTGGCTGCCTACATAAACACCTCACTGGCGCCGCACAATGTCCCACTGTTACCAGCATTAGCCTGCAAATGTGCATATGAGGAGTCAACTTGGTATTGTGGATATAGCCCGGACAGGGCAGATTGGCCAGGATGCATCTGCACAGGGTGTAGGGCAATGGCTGGGACACTGTTAATGCCTGAGGCCACTACCTGCATGGACCGGGTGGCCCACAGCATGTCATGATGGTAGGTCTTTCCTCACTCTATACCGAGCAAGTGAACCCATGGCAGGTGATAACTGTGTGTTCTTGGTCTGTAGCCTAATCACTGCGTAGCTGCTTGGTTGTCTGTGCTGTATATTTTATCTCTTGGTGCATATAGTTTTCTATGTGACAATGTACTATGGATTGGCTAGTGGACTATCTGCAGGTTAGTTTGTGCATGATTTGAGCACCTTCTAGGGTGCTGGTGGCTGCAGTTGAGGGCTGCTGGTGATTCCCCCACTCTGGCAAGACTGCTGGTGTGAGGCAGTTGAGGTTTCCCAGGGCCTACCCACCCCCAGCATTACTGCTGGTTTGCCACTGTGCCCCAGTTCACAGGTATGGCTTTCTGTCCCCACCAACCCAGCAGGAGGGCTGTCTTTTGCCCAGCAGGATGGGGGGTGACTGGTCATACAGCCATTCGTACAGGGCTCAGCCACCTGTCCCTCCATGCTCATCGACCTACAAAAATGGTGATTGTGGGCCCTTTGGGGTATGTAGTGGTATACCACTTTGACCTGTATAGGCAGTGCTACATAAACCTTATGCGAGTCTAGATACCCTCTTCTGCCCCTTATAACAGGTGCCCCTGTCAGCCAGACCTTAACACTCTGGGGCATGCACTAATCTGGGTGGTGTCTGGTCCCAGAACTCCCTTA